>OX465288.1:88071814-88301814 GCA_949987695.1 Merzomyia westermanni
AAGCAACCACTCAGGTACAACAAACGCACACGCACCGACAAATAAGCACAAAACAGCAAAAGATCAAAAACAACAAACAAGCAAAAAAGGTCAAACAACAAAAATCACCAACTTTTACCTGCCTCAGTCAACCACAAAAAACCGATCGATGCAAACCACCCCCGTTTCTGAATGTACACACACAACACATGCACACACGTACACAAACAGACACCCATGCTGACGTTACCTGCTACCTACTATAAATACAAGACAAACGACCACAACAGATCAGAACGAAATTCGACACTGATGATGGCACAACGCCGAAACCGGTTTGTCTCAAAACCAAATTTGACAAGTGATGACGAAAAATCGTTCCAATATACATCAATCATTCACCCTGTCGGAAAAACAACAAAACAAAATAAAGAAATAATATTCCTTGTGTGCGTAACAAAAATATATATAACAAGTAAGGAAGTCTCAGTTCGGGTGGAACCGAACATTATATACCTAGTAGTGATCTATTATGTCATCCCAATTTACGCAGGCATATTTTAATACTTTCAGTTCGTATTTGCGTTCAAACAGACAGACAGATAGACGTATCGAAAGACAGACACGTCTACATCGACTCAGCTCATCCTCCTAATCATTTCAGTATACTTTTTGATGGGACTATCTCTTTTTCTTCTCATACGTACAAACATTTCATGTTCATGTTTTGATATACATTAATAAATATATCTCGATTCGTTTATACCGAATGAAATAATATACCTTGTGTGCGTAACAAAAATAGATATAAAAAATGTTTGTCTTTTATAGGCGCCAAAGTACTCAACCGATCCTTGTGGAATTTTCACAATATATACTTGGGTTCACTGGGTACAGCATAGACAGTATATAGTTTTGGAAAAGTAGGCGGAGCCACGCCCCCAGGCTATATAAAGTTTCAATTCGTCATAACTCCGAACTTTTTTGTTCTAAATTAATGAAATTTGGATATATGTGTCACTTAGTCAATATCTACATAATTTTTCAAAAGTAGGCGGTGCCACGCCCACATATTTTATGTTTTGTTTTGCTCTCGAACTTTCACGATAGGTTCAGGAGTTCGCTGGGCACAACACAGTCTGTATATAGCTTTTGGAAAAGCCCCCAGGTTATATAAAGCTGCAGTTCGGTATAGTTCGGAGTTTATTTAGTTCAAGTTAATGTCGTTTTATATATAGATGTGTTCTATCTATCAAAACGTCAAAACAACGTCTACCCGGTTTGCTAGTATATTATAAAATGGCGAAAGCAAACAACGAATTTCAGCATACTTTTGTAAAACTGAGAGACTAGTTTGCGTTCAAATAGACAGACGGACAGACGGACAGACAGACAGACGGACGGAGAGACGGGCATGGCTAAATTGACTCCGCTCATCGTGCTGATCATTTAAGTGCACTTTTCTCTTCTTCTTCTTATACCTAGATACATTTAATTTTTATGAAAGTTATGAAAATCAAAAAAGATATATAACTTCGCTATTGCAGTGGGCTATTAACTACATGCCCGAATATTTTGCTTTTGTTTTCCGATTTGGCTAACTTTTGGCAGGAGTATAAGGAGCATGTCTCCATATTGCCAACATGGACGTTTGGGAGTTTCCGTTACCTGATTGGGTAGTTTGCTCGGAGTTTTATGCTTTTGTTTATTGGATCGAATTTCAAACTAACCGTCTGCTGCAATCGAATTTATCGCAGGAGGATTTGTGGTTTCACAAGCGTCGTATCGTTTCGAAAACAGTTTGCCTTTGCGCCGCTTATGTCACCTGTTCCAATGTGGTATCTGCAGTTGTGTCTAGCATTGAAAGCAATTTACACCGCATGTCGTTATATATTGGTAATCAGACCTGGGTAAATTCAATTCCATTACAATTACAATTACATTCCTCAGTAATTGGGGAAAGTAATCAATTCCTTTGCTCCACAAAAAAGGAATTTATTACATTTCAATTCCTCAACTAAAACTTTGCGCAAGTGTAATTTCTTCTACTTTCGAAAGGGTATTTTTCATTATTTTAAAAGGGATCCCTTCTAAGCGATAATTACCCACATTCGAAAACACCAGGGAGCATAAAGTTGTCCTGATTTTGCCAGCCAAGTAGAGCCGTCCTCTTCCCTCTGCATCGAAAGAAGTGTGAAGGGTTTTAGCGGATGAGTAAATTTACTTTGAATTCATAATTTAAATAACCAACAATATGAGAACTTTTATCTCTAACACAAGAAGGCTCATATGCCATTGAAAGCGTCCACGATTTCTTGCAAATATATCATGGAGGGATTGAGCAACGACTTATAGAACGTGACCTTTATGCATCGGGAGAGAGCTAAACTTGTAATTTTCCGCTAATTTCCGATAAGGCAGGTTCTTCAATGTATGATTTATCTGCGTCTTCGCTCTGACGGACCATAAGAAATGCGAGGATAGGTAGTGCTATGACAAACTTTTGCATGACGCCTTAAACACCTAACAACTTCCAACGGGAGGAGACCGCGGCCAAACAATGGTCGTCTGCGGTACTGAAACATAGCTCCAGCGCCTTAGTTGTGCGTAGTTTTCGATCGAATAAAGATCGAGAGTCCTTGCTGTCGATATATACCGCATCAGTTCGTACCGCTGCCAAGGACCATTAAAGGTTCCAGCGAGATCCAAAGAACAAGTGCTATAATGCCTCAGAAAAGAAAAATGCTGCTCACAGAGCAAACAAGCTGGAGCAAGCCCAACAAATCCTTCATGGGGTTAAGGTCGGAATATTGGAGAAGTATTCGCCACTTGTTCTCTTTACTGTTTACAAGGCAAAGCTCTGCTTTTTGCCCAGCACTTTGGTCTTTCTGGGACAAAAAATTCTGTTCTATCCCCAATCGCCCACCACTTTGGTCAGGTTATCCTTTAATGCGTAGAGTAAGTTAGGGTATTGTGATATGGGTTGGTAAAGCGATATACCTGCGTATTTCCTAAATGAATCATGTTTGAGCAAGAATATCTTCTTTACTTTAATGGTAATGGCCAAAAACCGCTACTTCAAAGCAACGGCTCGCATTGGGCAACTAGGTGGCTATCAGTGTGATCGTGCGGTCGTCAATAATTTTTAGCACTCTTTAAACAAGGATAATTCCGAAATGTTCTTAGGTGGTCAACTTCTTATATTTTATTTTCGTTTTTGGTATATAGGCACCAATATTTCAAGTGATTACCTTATATTTTTAAATTAATTTTGGTGAAAAAACTGCTCGTTCCTTTAAGCTCTAGTTTGGGTAATGTGCTATGGTAGAAGTAGTTCAATGCGGAACAGGAGTATGAAAAGTATAAATTTCCTCCGACTAGGATTTGGAACGTTGATGACACAGGGGTGTCTATCACACCAAGTAAGCATCCGAAAACGTTAGCTACAACAGAAAATCAAATTGAGTGTATAAGATCAGCAGAAAAAGGAAAACCTTCTCCACTTTTGATGGAAAATGCTCGACCTGGTTCCGAATCAGCTTATTACATATCTGAATGGATGCAAATTACCATATCTACAATGTGGATGGATTATTTCATGCGGTTTACACATCTTCCATAGGAGAGCCAAGTTTGTGGTATAGTATATCACATTACCCCAAAACGACTTTTTATGGGTTTGAATAAATATCTTCCGGAATACTTAAGATAAATCGATCTCGTCTTGGAATGTGCTTCGCAATACTGGAATCTATCGAATTGTATGATTTTTTACTTGTCCACTTAATAAAATGTTGAGTAGCAGCCGAAAAAGGTATGCCTTTATCACAATACCCTAACTTACTATATACATTAAAAATAAATAAATAATTGGAGCGATATATACCTCCGAGGAGATCAAGGCTGAGCTTCTATACCAATTTGTGGTGTGCTGCTTCTAATTTTTCCTACAAATTGGGGGGACGTACAGTTTTTACCCACTTCGAAAGGTATCTGCAATACCGATGATTTTTTGCTAAGAAGCCTTCTATGGCAGAGATACACTCCGGAGAGTTTGCCAAACCACTGCCGAGGATGACCTATTCTTAAAAAAACATTTTCAACCCACTTTTGATGTTACCCAACCCAAGAAAGTTTTGCATAAATGGGAAGAAACTGGTTTGGAGAAAAATTACTTATAAAAAACATTTGACACAGTCAATCTCAGCTGGTTTTAAAAGGTGGACCGCTGACTTCTTAAACGCATGGCAATCGTCGGTTATATTTAGGTACGAAAGATCTAAATATAGAAATTTTATTGTCCTTAATTTTTACATATCGAGACGGTTACAGAGACGCAAGAAGATACTGAAGGCAGTACTTGAAGAAGATATTATAAAAAGTTGCTGGATACATATATTCGGTTATTGAATACGTGCCGCCAATATGGTCGCCGAGTCTAAACGACACCAAACTGCCACAGGATTCTTCTAGCTATGCTTAAAAGAATAATTATAATTAATACGCATGGCCAGACAACACACCTTCAAACGCAAAGAAACACTCATCAATTTTTCAATTACTTTTGCAATTCCTTCGAGGAATGGGAAATCAGAAATTACTTTTTGGATTCCTTGTAATGTAATTGGAAAATTTTCAATCACATTTTCAATTCCTTTTCAAAGTATTGGGGAAGAAATTACATTTGTGCAAAGTATTTTTCTTTTCAATTTCAAAAAAAAATTGTTTGTACTCGAGCCTCAAAACGAGGAAACAACATTTGGTTTTTTTTTTTGAGGAATTGAAATGTAATCAATTCCTTTTGTGTGGGGCAAAGGAATTGATTACTTTTCCCATTACATGTAATTGGGAATTGAGAGTAATTTAATTCCTAAAGTAATGATTACTACCCAGCTCTGTTGGTAAGCGAAGTCCACATATAAATATAAGCACTTTTAACTCCGCAGAAGACATTTTTTCTTTGAAAAATTTTTCGCAGTGACTGTTCACTCTACCTGAGTACGCGATATAATCTTCAGACTCTTTGGTGATTTGTAGACAATTATAACGCACGCTGAATACTGATCAAAAAGTGTTTTTAATTGCAATTGCATATTGTTCGTAGACTTCTTTCCTTAGCAGAAGTCGAACTTTGCAAGCGTCGCTTAATGATTTTGCATCTTCCGTAAAATGCTGTTCATACCTTCTAAACAATTTTAAAAAACTTGTATTATTGTTCGAAAATGAACTCATGAATACCGCGCGAAATAATGTCTGATAATGCCTCTGGTTGCTTCTGTTATTGTTGCAAACCACCTCCTTTATTGGTTTGTACTAAACTCGCCTGAGATTCAACTAAGCGCTGCTGTCTTTCCTGTGCTTCTTGTTGTTGGACCAACAGTTTCGCCACTACGGTGTCCAATGCCATTATTAGTGCCTTTAGCTAAAAACTGTTTAACTCCTTATACAACTTCTGTTGATGATAATTAACTGGCCCTGGGATGTCTGTCTAACTATCGCGTTTTGTAATCAATCACGAGTAGTCTTTTCCAAACAATAATCAATCAAACCGGTAGTCATTACGATTATAAATCATTCCTTAACAGATCTGGATTTACTTATGAATCCAGTAATGTTATATCAGGTTTTAAAAACATAAAAAAAATTAATTTTTGAAGAAAAAAGAAAGGAATATTTTGTAAAATAACGACCACGCTAAAAAAAATTTCCTACGTAATATACTTGAAAGTATTTAAAAAGAATTTTATTACAAATACGAAATATATGGCAAAATCTGTTCCCCGATAAGACAGTTCATGAACTGTTTAGTTTTTGACCCAAAATGATAGCAGATAGTAGAATAATATTTTTCTCGTTTGTGCCTTACAGAATGCAAATAGAACACATTTCATGGAGTTTGGCGCATTGGACTGTGTCATTCATCAATGTTTGAGCATTACCAATTAACCAATGATACAATATACAATACAATTTTCATTCGAGCTTCTGGTACCAGTCCTTTTTTTGGTATATGAACTAAATTCATACGTCATAAGAAGAGAAACGGCAGAAAAACTCATGGTAAATGACTTGTATGCTTGTGTTAGAAGGATTCCAAAACTACGTCTCTACTTCGATAGACTTTTATGGCGAGGTGCAATAAAGCCATGTGGCCTTATTTCTCAACAAAAGCAAACAGCATTTTCTTGAGACGCAGCTGTCGTAGTCCTATTAATTTTACATTTATTAAAACCAAGCGCCGCAGGCCAAAGATTGGATTTAAAAAAATAGCGAGATTTTTAATTCAAAATTTAAAGTTTTACAAAGTACATCATTTAAGAATGATATTTGTTTACCAAAACGACCTAGATTTAAACATATTTTTGGAGAAATCGCTGCCGCGATAGTAGTAACGCTTAACGCCTCCACACACTATTTTTTGCAACTTATTACAACTCGATAGCAGTGCTTAGCTTGGTGCAAATAAAAACTTTTGGAATTATTCCATGTCAAAAGGTAAATTTGTCTATAGAAATTGGGAAATTCCACAATTAAAGGGTAAATAAAATTTTTTTCCCGGAATATTGTATACTGTGGATGGCGGACCCGGTGTTGGATCGGCCCCGGGTTATTTTTTTGGAGCGCAGAACTGTGTTCTGTGCAGAAGTACTGTGGATGGCGTAGCCAGTATTGGATCGCCCAGGGTAATTTTTTGTAGCGCGGCCGAAAGCCGCCAACGCAGAACTGTGTTCTGTGCAGAAGTACTGTGGATGGCGTAGCCGGTGTTGGATCGGCCCAGGGTTATTTTTTGTAGTGCGGCCGAACGCCGCCAATGTAGAAGGGTGTTCTGTGCAGAAGTACTGTGGATGGCGTAGCCGTTGTTGGATCGGCCTAAGGTTATTTTCTTGAAGAAAAATAAATATTTCATAGAATTTTTACAAAATATGGTTTTGTGCATTTTCAGTACTACGGACCAAAAGGGTTTATAAATTGCACATTAAATGAAAGCTATTTTTATAAGCTATTTATAGATCTTTCATTTTTAAAAATCCGTCTCCTAGTTTGGATGATATTTGGAATTAAAAAAATCATAGTTTGACCTTCGATCTTGAATATCTTTTTATATTATACAATCCTCTACAATGTCCAATTATTCACTTTAAAATTTGACAAATGTATGTATTCTGCACTTGTTCCCTAGCCTTTATTGTTTGTCGCTTCCATTTTCGAATCCGTATATCTGTACCTTAAGGCAGGGCCGTCGAGAGCTGAATCGTGGACGCCTAGCCCCCGGGCCACGATAATATTTGCTTGGATGCTTATGATTTCAGTTTAGTGATATGGTTAAGACAAACGCTTCAATTTTAAAGCAAATTCACAAGGTATCCTATTGACTTATGTAGTATTTCTTTTAATACAACTCTTGTGAACACTACATTGAGTTGTATGTCGTATTGACCCAGTTGGAAATATACACATTGTCCAAAAAGTTCGAGTACAAACTTTGTAACTTATTTAAAACACCAATCAAGTGAGCTTTGATCTAATTTTTTGTTCCAAGTCGAGTATCGTTCCTATGACTCTCAAACCACGACAGATTCAAATCTGTAATAGTCGCATTATAGTTATTTTCTACGATTTGTTCCAAGCGCCAGCTAATTGCCAATGCATTTTTACAAGGCAGACGACCGTGCGCAATATTTAAAGGGCCTTCAAGCACGATTTTGTTTATAAAACTATAAAGCGGTACAATGGGACTTCGTCTGTTAAAAATAGACCAAGAAGCGGAAGGCCGCGAACGGTTCGCAATAGTGGTAACATAAAAGTTGTGAGGGAACAAATTCGGCGAAACCATTGCCGGTCAGTTTGAAAAATTGCTGCGAAATTAAATATTAGCAAATTTTCTACACATTTAATTTTGAATAAGGATCTTGGCCTAAAAGCGTATAAGAAACAAAAAACTCCCGGCGTTTCTACACCAGCGAAAAAAAAGAGAGCCAAACGAGTATCTGATATTCTTGGATGGCACGGCCGTGACGAATTCGTATTTTCTGATGAAAATTTATTCGTTCTACAGCAATATTTAAACTCGCAAAATGATCGAGTATGGTCAGTGTCTCTAAAAAATGTTCCTGAAAAGGAAATGTATGTGCCCAGATTTCAAAACGCTTCTGCCGTCATTATGTGGGCCGGATTCTGAGAAAGAAGAGAGCTTCCCCTAGTTTTCATCGATAAGAAGGTTAAAGTTAACGCCTGCTACTACCAACGACACATCTTAGAGGCAGTAGTACTACCCAGCTATCGCAGTTTATTCGGTGATGATTATTAATCCTGTCAACAAGATGAAGCGCCTTCACATACCGCAAACATCGTGCAACAATGGTGTCAGGAAAATTTGGCCGACTTTTTGCATAAGGACGAATGGCCACCTGGCAGTCCTGATCTCAATCCACTAGATTTTTAGCTTAGCGGTTATCAAATAAAAAACTTGGAAACTTTTCGTAAGATATTACTCAAAGTATGGGACGAAACGCCGATGGATATGGTTTGTGCCGCTTGTTGCTCTTTCGAAAAGCGATTAAGCTTCGTTCAGTTATCTAAAGGAGGTGTTATTAATAAAAACCTACTATAAATATTTATTGATGCTACATAAATTCTTTTCAATAAAAATTGGTAAGGGTTTACCATACCTTCTGCTTTAAAAGGTCTTTAGTTTTGTATTCAAAGTTTTTGCACACCGGTATGCATGAGTATTTCAGGCATGAATTGGAGCTTTGTATGCATGCCAGTATAAATTCTCGTTCATTTCCTTTTTACACGTGTTGTTTCTCAGGGAGCATGCATACTCTACTTCTTTTGTACTACTTTTATATGTGTGCATGTATCTGCATTAATTCTGAAAGCATACGGAAATGCTAGTACGTACACATGATTCATAGGTACAAAATCACGTTTACTGCATGGATGAAATAGCATAGGGTTTTCATACATCAATAATATTTGTATTCATACATCTAACAGGAGCAAAATTAAGACAAATTGCACAACTTTGGACCATGGAAATAAGAATAAAAGGGCTCTTAAACACTTCACAATCCTATGCACTTTGTTCCATCTTACCCATGCGAGTGAGTCATGTTTAGTTCGAAACGGTTGGCCTTGGATTTAATTGTCTATATATTATTTGGGTCGATAATTCAAAGTTATGCCATCATCACCCAATTAATCACAATCACGGACTAGAAAAATTATTGTAAGGTTTGTTCAGGGAATCCATCCAAATATGGAATATTTCTGTATACTTTTACATTTTATTTTTCATAAATTTTAAGAGACTATAACAGGGCTCTGTATGCTGCTGTTAATAAAATTAAAAAGGAAAAAAATATAAATATGCATGGCTTAGAAATTCTAATTTTATGTCGAGAAAAGCTGATAATGATGAAGTTGTTGTTTTGCGATCATTTGATGATCTGTCTGATAATCCGGACTAATTTTATATTTTTTATCGCTTTTATTATTTTCATACCTAGTAGTTCTATGCATACAAGGTATATTAACTTTAATTGAGATATCTTGATGAAATTTGGTGTGCAGGTTCCTTGGCACACATCTCCGAGCGCTATTTAAAATGGGCGAATTCGGATGATAGCCACGCCCACTTTTTATATATAGAATATTTTCGAGAACACAAAAAAGTGCTTACTCAGTACATAATACACCTATAAGGATAAAATTTGGTGTATACATTAAGATTGAGGCATAAAATAAATTTGTCAGGAAATTTTTGAAAATAGGCTTGGCACCGCCCACTTTTGATTAAGTAAAATTTAGAAACATTACACTGCGTTACAAAAACGAGCTTTAGTTCTGTCCTATGAACCAAATATACTTTTTCGGAAAGGTGAGAAAAAATAAAAATACACGTGTATCGGCGATTTTCATGTACACGTCACAATTTTTTTTTCTGTCCTTTGAACCAAATATACTTTTTCGGAAAGGGGTCAAAAATAAAAATACACGTGTTTCGGCGATTTTCTCGTACATGTCTGAATTTTTTTTTTTTTTTTCAGTGCTCCGTACGTGGTAGCCAAAGTGTTGGTACAGCGTACTTTATTATTGACCTTCCATCAGTAAACTTGCATAAATTTCTATAGAAATAGTCGCACACGACTATAAAAAAAAGTCTGACGTGTACATGAAAATCGCCGATGCACGTGTATTTTTATTTTTTCGTATGTTTTGGCAATCTCTTTTCTGTTATTGCACTTTTTGCCGCCCCTTTTTCGTTCGAATTTTACTGGTTTCGGAACTTTTGGTTCCTCAACCTTACAATTTTTATTCCGCCTACGCGGATATTCTTCTATCAATATCGGCAAGGGGCCCCGTCTGTCTGGATTAGTGAAAATTTGGTTTTTGGTTGTCTGCTTCCTTTTGGGATACTATAACAAATATACAAAATAATTATTACTGGGTTAGTGTTTAAAAACTTTATATAAACTTTAAGTTTTTGCCACTTCCTAGCCAGCTGTTAGGTTGCCAAAAGATTTTTGTTAGTAATTTAATAAGAAAATATCAACTATAATTGAATCCGTTTGCTTTGCTTAGCCTTGGCTAGATGATGTCTTTGCTGTCGTGCTGCTTCTGCTTCTACTTGGTTCACTTTTCCTTAGAAGACAATTTGCCACTTACAGTTCCTAAAGCAGGCTGAGAAAAGTATCTTGCCACTCTAGTCAAGGCAGGATCGCCATATCATGTTAAATAATTTATGTTTGCTTAATGTTTCGCTTGTCGATAGCGAATTGATTTTTCTATTGAAAATATTTGGGTATTTATACAAAATATTCTTATGCATTACTTATTTACTAAAATACATATTTACTTGGATTCTTACATACTAGACATATGTGCATATTTATGTGTACGGCTCAGCATAACAAAAAGCGCAGTTCGATTGGAATACTAAGCGTCAGCATATTTGGTAACGATTTTGTTTACATTGGTGACCAAATATGTAAGTTGAACCAAAGAACATAAATCTATAAGCATGGAGAACACGCTACTTTGAGCGATTTTCAGCGAGTGAGCTCCAGAAGAAGAAATTTCAGGAGTTTACCACATGTCTCGCACTATTTTTTTTACCTACAAAACTTCACCAAATATATTTGAATTCGCTTTGTGCATATGATTTCGTGGCAAAAACGAATGATGTCGATCTAATAACAAAATGTAAACAAACAATCGGGGACGAATTGATCCTAGGCGATTGACATGCTTTCTTGTTTACAAATTAATATCGATTTTCAATCTATGATAGTGCGTTTGACATCTCATTTCTTGAAAATTGAAATACTCTCCTCCCGCAAGCCTCTTGCTAATGAAATATCAATCGTACAAACAATTTACATACATATGTACACATTTATAAAAAAATATGCATACATACATATGTCGCCTGCCAAAAAGTTCAGCTGAAGATGAAAAACTGTATGCGCATATTTTATGGTCGCCAGGTGCGCAGGATTTATTTGTAGGAACATAATGCGACATCGGTCGTTGATATAAAATTTAGTTTTTGAGACGATTGAGTCTAAAGATTTAAGTTTTCATGCGAATGTATGGACATTAAATATCCATATGAAATATATTTTCAAGAAAACAACAGACATCCTATATGCAGGTCATATATATATGTCCCACTGATAAATCGGTGAAAATTTAAAAATGCGATACATCACTTTCATCCACGCAAGCATTCAATTATATATGTATGACTAGTTTTATCCATTGTTCTTCTTCTTGATTCTTGATCAACTCCGAAATGGTCTTGCACTTGTCCAAAATGGAAATATAATCCTAGGCGAAGCAGGGCATTTCCAGAATCAGTAATTTTTCTTTTTTCCATTTTTACCATTATTGAGAAGTTCCTATTTTATAAAAAAAGTGGTTTGCTTTCTGAAATAAAGTTGGTTTTGTTAATCCTCAATAAAGGTATTCATAAAGAACGTAAAATTCTAAGCCAATTCGTTGAAGAAAAATATTGGCCTTTAATCATAGTCGTTGCATAACACGCGTTTCAATTAAAATCTTTACTTAACTTAAAAAGACATTTAAAATGTTGGTCAATCATAGTCATATTAAACAAAGATTTTAGCAAAAATGAAATGTAACAGGGTTCGCTTATGAAAAAAAATTTAATTGGTTGGTGGTATGAAGAATTGTTTACGTTTTGCAAGATCAGCCTGTGTCAGCTATTTTCTACATTTCTTGTGCATTCTATGGTTCAAGCATTCAAGGATATAAGATAAAAGGAATAATCTGAAACTTTCTAATATATTTGGTGCTTGGCACTTGCCACGATGTTGAAGTGCCCCTCATATTTCTCCTGAACAAATTTACAAATACACTTAAATGATGCTGTTCATATATGTACGCAAAGAATGCGCTTGTGTGCATAATAAGTAGACCGTACCAAATTTTGTATTTTTTGTTTTACAAACCGACACTAGTTTTGCTTGAGTTTAACAAATGATAGATTCACCATCAGATCTTAGTATTTAAATAATCAGCAGAGAACAGAAGAATTCAAAGTAGTATGTTATGAAATGGGTACAATGAAGAATGTTAAATAGTACCATGCCCCAACTACGCTTAGATCATTAATAATACCGTCCATTAGATGAAATACATAGAGCTTTATTTTTATACCTAGTAGTGCTACACACACAAGGTATATTAACTTTAGTCGCCTAACGGCAGTACGTAACGGCATAAACGGATAGAGATAGATATTGACTTATGCATATCAAAATGTTCAGGACGAAAAGAGAAATTGATTAAGCCATGTCCGTGCTTCCGTCCGCCCGTCCGTCCGTCCGTCTGTGAACACGATAGCTTGAGTAAATTTTGAGATATCTTAATCAATTTTGTTATGCGGGTTCCTTGGCACTCATCTCCGAGCGCTATTTAACCCTTCGGTGAGTGAGAAGGTCCCTAGGGACCTTTTTGCCTTTTCAAACTGAAATTACTCCTACTTCGGCCACTACAACCCCCCCCCCCCCCAAAGTTACTTTGTGTTCCAAGAGTATTTTGTTGCGCATCTTTTGGAAAAAAATCTAACCGATCGGATCGTTACTTTAGGAGTTATTGAGGTTTCAGTGAGAATAGTATGCGGACGTATGGACCTTGTACTGAATTTCACTAATAAATGCATGTTTTTGGGCATCATTATAATTTTTTCATTGTTTCAACACATAATTTACTTGTTCTGAACACAAAGACCTAAAGACATTAGGGATGACGATAAAAACAAAAAATTCTAAGAAAAATTCGAAGACATGAACTTTATTGCTTTCAAGGAAAGGCACAATATTCTAATTTTATCTTCTTCTTTAAATGGTCATCTAACCGCCTGGGCGATTTTGACCGTCCAACATAGCTCGCCAGTCGTTTCTTCGTTGCACCAACTGGCGCCAATTGGAAACACCGCGGGATCGCAAATCGGTCTCCACTTGGTCCTTCCATCGGAGTGGTGGTCTCCCTCTTCCTCTGCTTCCACCGGCGGGTGCCGATAAGAATACCTTCTGGGCTGGAGCATCTTCGCTCATTCGCACTACGTGGCCTAGCCAGCGAAGCCGCTGTGTTTTAATTCGCTGAACTATGTCGGCGTCTGCGTAAAGTTCATACAGCTCATCATTAAATCTTCTTCGGTACTCGCCGTCGCCAACGCATAGAGGTCCACAAATCTTTCGAAGAACCTTTCTCTCGAATACTCCCAGAGCCGCCTCATCAGATGTTGTTAGTGTCCACGCTTCTGCACCATATAGCAGGACGGGTGCGATGAGTGACTTGTAGAGTGTTACTTTCGTTCGTCGAGAGAGGACTTTACTTTTCAATTGCCTACTCAGTCCGAAGTAGCATTTGTTTGCAAGAGTAATTCTTCGTCGGATTTCTAGGCTAACATTATTGTTGGTGTTAATTCTGGTTCCCAGGTAAACGAAGTCCTTTACTATTTCGAAATTATTGCTGCCAACAGTGGCTTGGTTGCCAAGGCGCGAATGCGCTGACTCTTTGCATGATGACAGAAGGTACTTCGTTTTGCCCTCGTTCACCACCAATCCCATTTTCTCCGCTTCTTTTTCTAATTTGGAGTAAGCAGAAGTTACGGCGCGGTTGTTAAGGCCAATGATATCAATATCGTCAGCATATGCCAACAGTTGCACGCTTTTATAAAATATTGTTCCAGCGCGGTTAAGTTCTGCAGCTTGTATTATTTTCTCCAGCATTAAATTAAAGAAATCGCACGATAGGGGGTCACCCTGTCTAAATCCTCGTTTAGTTTCGAACGGCTCGGAGAGGTACTTCCCAATTCTGACCGAGCTGGCGGTGTTGCTCAAGGTCATTTTGCATAGCCGTATAAGTTTTGCGGGGAAACCAAATTCAGACATAGCGGCATATATTCAGCTCCTTTTCGTGCTATCGAAAGCGGCTTTAAAATCAACAAAGAGGTGATGTGTGTCGATTCTCTTTTCACGGGTTTTTCCAAGTATTGTAAAAATCTGGTCGATGGTAGATTTACCAGGTCTGAAGCCACACTGGTAAGGTCCAATCAGTCTGTTCACATCAGGCTTCAGTCTTTCGCACAATACGCTTGATAGGACCTTATATGCGATATTCAAAAGGCTGATTCCGCGATAGTTGGCGCAGTTTGCAGGATCGCCCTTCTTGTGGATTGGGCAGAGAACACTTAGATTCCAATCTTCAGGCATGCATTCATCCGACCATATTCTGCATAGAAGCTGATGCATGCGCCTTACCAGCTCCTCGCCTCCGTGTTTGAATAGCTCAGCAGGCAAACCATCAGCGCCAGCTGCTTTATTGTTTTTCAATCGGGATATTGCTATTCGCACCTCATTATAGTCGGGTTGTGGAACGTCAATTCCATCATCTTCGATTGTGGGCTCGGGTTCGGCATCTTCTCTGGTTTCTTGCTCAGTTTCTCCATTTAAAAGGGCAGAGAAGTGATCCCTCCATATTCTGAGCGCTCTCTGAACATCGGCCACCAGGTCGCCGTTCTCATTCTTACAGGAGTTTTCCCCGGGTTTAAAACCTTCTGTCATTCGCCGAATTTTTTGATAGAATTTTCGGGCATTATTCCCGTTGGCCAGCATCTCAAGCTCCTTTATTTCACGCTTTTCTGCCTCTCTTGCTTTCGCCCGGAAAAGCCGCCTCGCTTCCCTCTTCAACTCGCGGTAGTGTTCACACACACTCCTCATTGCATTCGATCTCAGCGTTGCCTTGTAGGCTTCGTCCTTTCTTTTCGTTGCAGCGCGGCACTCTTCATTATCATACCAGTTGTTTCTTCGCGTTCACCGGAATCCAATTACTTCTTCGGCTGCGGTACGGAGTGCTCCTGAGATATGATCCCACTGCTCATGCATTCCACTAGGTTGAATTGCGCTCTCGGAGAGCAGGTGTGAGAGGCGATCTGCGAAATAATTGGCGGTCTGTTGCGATTGCAGCTTTTCGACGTCCAGCTTTCCCTGCGTTTTTTGTTGCACCTGTTTTGTCGTACAGAGGCGGGTACGAATCTTGGCTGCTACTAGGTAGTGATGAGAGTCGATGTTAGATCCTCGTATTGTGCGAACATCTAAAATGCTGGAAGCATGCCGTCCGTCTATCACAACGTGGTCGATCTGGTTGCGTGTTTTTCGATCGGGGTACAGCCATGTAGCTTGATGGATCTTCTTGTGCATGAACCTGGTGCTGGATATGACCATGTTTCGGGCACCGGCGAAGTCGATGAGCCTGAATCCATTTGGCGAAGTCTGATCGTGGAGGCTGAACGTCCCGACAGTGGGGCCCAATACACCCTCCTTACCCACCCTGGCGTTAAAGTCGCCAAGCACGACTTTGATATCATGACGGGGGCAGCGCTCGTATGCTTCTTCCGGGCGCTCGTAGAATGCATCCTTTTCCACGTCGTCCTTCTCTTCCGTCGGTGCATGAGCGCAGATAAACGATATGGTGAAAAATCGTACTTTTATGCGGATTGCAGCGAGACGCTCGTTCACGGGTGTGAACGACCGTACTCGGTGACGGAGTCTCTCTCCCACCACAAATCCCACGCCGAATCTGCGCTTGTCTTCATGCCCACTCCAGTAGATGTTACAAGGTGTTCTGATCGTATTTCCTCGCCCCGTCCATCGCATCTCTTGTATGGCGGTGATGTCAGCTTTTGCTTTCCTCAAGACCTCAACCAGCCGGGCAGCGGCACCTTCCCCATTAAGGGACCGGACATTCCAGGTACATGCCCTTATCTCATAATCCTTATTTCGTTTGCGGGTGTTGTCATCTAAAGGGGTTCTCATATCCGAGGCTTTGTTGTTGAATTTCATTGGAACGTTGTTTTATGTGGTGGGTCCCAAACCCAACGCACAACCCGTTTCACGGGAGGTTGAATTCTATTACACGTTTGTATAGCGAGCCGCTTGATCCAAGACAGACGCCCGCTTGCAGCCGCACCACATGGGGATCAGACGCTGCTGTTTGAACCCCCCAGCAAGCCCTTAAACCGATTATGTCGGAGTGGCCTTACCAGGTTGTCGCCTTCTCACGTTTAGCTCACCACCAAACCGGTGTTCGGTGGTTACCCAGAGGATACTTGGGCGCAAAGCCCGGAAGTAGTGAGCTGCTTGAACCGCATGCAAAAGAATCGCTCTGGCCATTCCCAGGTGAATGGCGATCAGAACCTTTCCCCACTTGCGTGGACTTCTGCACACGGCCCATCCTCCTTCTAATTTTATACTACTAGCAATAAACCAGTTCTTAGAATTTTTTGTTTTTATCATCATCCCTAATTTTATACTACTAGCAATAAACCAGTTCTTAGAATTTTTTGTTTTTATCATCATCCCTAATAAGTTCAGGTCTTTGTGTTCAGAACAAGTAAATTATGTGTTGAAACAATAAAAAAATTAGAATGATGATGAAGTAATCCCTAAATGTCTTTGAGTTCAGGTAGACGTACGAAAGAGTATAAAAGAAGTTGTAGTTTCGTAAACCAAATCAGTCAAAGTTTAGACAGCGAATAGTAAAGTCGTGTGTGATAGAAACATGGCAGTTGTCTCTAAACATTTTTCCTACTCTATTCAATCAAAAAACTTTTAATAACTAATTAAAAGTAAAAACAATAATAATTTTCATAAAAATTCAAAAAGTGAAAAATTATTATTCTTGGCCTTGAGCTCGTTTCATGAATATTAGAAACAAAAATATAAATATGGCAGATGCAAGTAATTTGGACATTGCTGAAATGGTTGTCCGCCGTAGTAGACGTTACCAGCAAATGACTGCGGATGAAAGGCGTGCAGTTGATAGTAGATTTGCTGATTTTATGGACGAAGACATGGATGAAGAAATTGATATTGCTGCAATTGGTAATTATGAAGTTGAGGATGATGAAGCTCGCACATACCAACCTGCTGAAGAGTCAGATGCCAAACTGAAGGATCTCTCTATCTCTATGGCGCGATATACAACAGGTATATCATCATAAACCTCCTAAGAGATTTTTGCGCCAAGCTTCTCTTCCAATTTGTGGTGTGCCGATTTGAATTTTCCCTACAAATTGGTGGGACCTACAGTTTTTTGCAGACTCCGAACGGCATCTACAAAGGAGACGAATTTTTTGCTGAGAAGCCTGTCATGGCAGAAATACACTCGGAGAGTTTGCCAAACCACTGCCGAGGGGCGACCCCGTTTTGAAAAACTTTTTTTTTTTTTCAAATCACTTTTGATGTTACCTGTACCAGGGCTCGAACCATGGACCTTCGGTGTGGTAGGCCGGCAACACTACCTTCACACCACGGCGGCCGCCACAAACTGAAGGATACGTCGAGCTAAATGAAGATACTGATGACGACGATGATGAAGAGGAAGAAAATGATGGACAGGGAACGAATGAAAGTTACTATATTGGTAAAGATGGCACCCAATGGAGTAAAAACAGCACCAACATCACGCACCCGTAATCATAACGTGGTCGACTTCACAAGAAAGAAACCAGAACCAAGAGGAAATATACACGACCCCTATACAATAATGCGTTCAATCATGACAGAGGAAATAATACACTTAGTGCTACGTGAAACAAATCGTAAAGGCATGGAGGTTACAGCTGCATGGAATTTGGCGAATCCCACGAAGAAAAAGGAGTGGAAGCCAGTGACGGGGAAAGAGTTTGACGCCTTTGTAGCTATTCTTTTGGATGCTGGACTCACAAGATCAAACCATGAACCAGCTATGGAATTATGGGGCGCGACGCGTTGCCCAATATACAAAGCTGCGTTGTCGTACGATCGCTTCATGTGTATAAAGCAATTTATTCGATTCGACAATGGAAATACTCGACAACAGCGAGTCATCAACAGCAAAACTGCGGCTATTGACGATATTTGGCAAATGTTGCAACATAACTTGGCAGCAGCTTACACTCCTCATGAAGTACTAACAGTTGATGAGCAGTTGTTCCCTTACAGAGGCCGCACCCGCTTCACACAATATATTCCGTCAAAGCCAGCTAAGTATGGTTTGAAAGTATGGTGGTTATGCGACTCACAGAGTTATTATCCTGTGAAGGGAATGATATATTCTGGAAAACTGCCAAACCAACAACGGGAGATAAACCAAGGGCAGAACGTAGTGCAGGATCTTGTGGAAAAATATTTAGATGCTGGCCGTACTATATACGCGGATCATTTCTTTACAACTCTTGACTTGGCGCGTATTTTGATGAGGAGGAAGACCGCATATGTTGGTACAGTGCGCTATAACAAAACATTCATTCCACAGGAGTTCAAGAAGAACCCGAAGCGCACCATCAATAGTACATTATTTGGGTTAAACGAAGGGGATATAGCGTTATGCTCATACGTGCCGAAAAAAAATAAAGTGGTGAACGTGCTCTCCACAATGCACTACACCTGCCGCGTTGACGAGCAAACCGAGAAGCGGAAGCCCTATGCCATATTAGATTACAACGCCAACAAATGCGGCGTTGATACCATGGATCAAATGCTAGGCACTTACAGCTGCAAAAGAGCAACACAACGATGGCCGTTGGCCATGTTTTATAATATGGTGGACGTCGCTGCATTGGCAGCTTTTACGATTTACAACGAAATGAAGTCTATAAAAAGGATTGACAGACGGCGGTCGCTCTTGTTACTGCTGACGAAACAATTGGCCACACCAAATATCGAAGAACGTGCCCTGAACAACCATATAAGTCATATCCAAGGATATGCAATGCGATGGAAGCATTCGATGTCAGGGTAAGAAAAACAACTTCAAATTCAAGAATAGAATATATATTTATTTGTTTTTTATTTTTCTTTTCATTTCAGGTATTACCAAGACCGATGGAAGGCAATCAACCGTCGCACAGTGGCGCCTTTTGAGTTTTTTCTTTGCAAAAATCATAACTTTTGAACCAATGAAGATATTTTAAAAACTTTAAATTCAAATGAAAGCTAATTATTTGAAGTTTTATTGTGTGTCAAAGTCAAACATTTTTATAAAAATGCAAAAACAAAATGTTTTTAGTAAAAAATTAAAATGAGATTTCCCTTATAATGACGTATTTAAGCATTAAATAAGATAAACTACTGATTTTGATAAGATAGCGTGTCACTGCCCACTTATGACAAAAAGTTGTATCTAAGTAGTCACGTAATCAATAACTACCAAAATCGATAGACGTATTGTTTCTTTTAAATGGCAATACTCTTATAAAACTCAAATGTCCGTTTTTTGTGCCACAATAACAAAGTGCTCCAAAATTCATCGTCAATTTTTGCATGTTTTTTTTTTAATTTACAAGCCAAATATGTATTTTATTAATAACTAAAAGTTATTGAAAGTGGTTCAATGAAATTTTATTTGAGCTAAAGATTAAACAGCCAACGAATTTTGGAAAAGGGGAGTGGCACTGCCCATTTATGCTAAAAAGTTTGACCTTAGTAACCGCTTTACCAATTTGTATCAAACTCGATAAACGTATTGATTTCTATAAAAATTTAATACTCGTTTGAAGGCGAAATGCCTAAGCTTTAAAATAAATTTGATAAACTTTAGAGAAATTCAATAACGAAAAGTATGTATTTATAAATTACTAAATTAATTAATTCTTTTATTTGAAATAAAAAATTAACTTGTACATAGATATCTTATTTTTCAATAAAGTAACAAAATTGATTAGTAAATCTCTTTTTCATTGTTGTGATAAGAAGTGAGAAACTTATTTTATCTTAACATAGACATCGTCACTGGAACATATATCTAACAAAGCAACCATTTCTGAGCTATACGCATCTGTAAGATCTTTTTGTGTTCTTACATACCTCATAGATGATATGACTGGATCGGAAGAGATAGCTAACATGTTGAAAAGGTCTTCGTTTTGTCTAACTCGTGATACTTTGCAGGTGTTCATACATCTATATCTTTTGTAGTCCTTGTTCTTAGATTCTTGAGCTTCTTCAGACAATTCTCCTAATGGTAAGCACTGGTACTCTATTAAATCTTTTCCATGTGCTAACATTTTATGTACCTTTGGTGTAAGTTACTCCTCAGGATACTTTTGATGCAGCAACTCTGTAGTTTTAGATGCATATTCTCCAAATTTGGGTCCATTAACTGGTTCATGGCAGTTTGAAATATTTTCTCTATTAACTCCTGTTATGCGAGCAGTCACTTCATCGTTTTCAAAAAATCTTCTTGAGGAGTTACCATCATTTGTATTTCCGTATCCATACTTTGGACAGTCAACTCTAAAGCCCATCTCTTTATAGAATGCATCCTGAATTATTTTTTTTCTCCTGTTTTGTTTCTCCTTACATGTTGTATTGTCGTAAAACTTCTCCTTGTTGTGGTAGTGTATAAGCCAGCTTCAAAACAAATTCCATACATCTTGCATACAAACATGCAAAGGAGATATTCCATACTCATAATTTAGTTCGTCATTTATTGAATCGTCAAGATTTTCAAAGTCCTTTTGGCTCTTCTTACAAATTGGACATTTCATTGTAGATGTCGTATTTGTTATTAAGTTCAAAACTTTTCCATCGACCATTGTTAGAAGAAAATCATGCTTTATTGTAATGACATTCCCCTCTTCAATTTCAATTATTGTTGGTTCTAATTTATATTTGATGATGGCGTGTATTTATGCCCAAGGTTGTTTAACTTTATTTGATGTAAAAAGTGAAGTTGCAGCTGAACGCAGGTAGACTTTATGAATTTAGGTAACTGAATATTTCACAAGTAACTACTCTTAATTTGACGGAAAACATATTTTAACATTTTTTTTTTCCATAAAAGTTTTAAAAAGGGCCTAAAAATAGGCATTTCGAAAAACAGGTATATCCGCCAAGTTTTAACAAATTGAATTATCTTTAATTGTTATATAAGAAAACGACAACCGGCCGCCTTATTTACTCACAAAACCATTTAAAATACAACGAAAAAGAAGAAAAATTTCAAATTTTTCCCAATGTTGAAAATTGGTCAACTTTGAGCGGCTCTACCTGGTACGCTTTAATTTTCTGTGAAAAAACAGTTGTATATTCTTTATCCCTGGAAAATTTTCTATTAGAAACATGTATTAGATTTAGCGAACGCTATCATGATTTTTTTAATTTTTGCCATGCTTTAACGGCAGAGGCGCCACTGTGCGTCGTTTGCGGCTAGGTCAAGTAGACCGTCATGTCGCCTTTGCCGTTCTGAGTACGGGCGGCAGCGGAAAACGCGGGCATACTGCTTCGGCTGCGGCAACGCTGTTTGCTGAGAACATAGCACACGCTGAACAACAATAATTTTTAACTTTTTTATAATTGTCTTAAGAGCAAAAAGAAAAAATTTAAAAAATTTAAAAAACTTATTTTTGTATGTACAATTTAGTTATAAACAATAAAAACAAAAAAAAATCAAAAAAAAATTTTTTATATGAAAAAAACATGATTTACAAAAAAAGGTCCGTAGGGACCTTATCACACAGCCGTGAAGTTCAGAACTGTCACTCATCGGAGGGTTAAAATGGGCGAAATCGGACGATAGCCACGCCCACTTTTTCGAAAACACAAAAAAATAGTTACTCAGTACATAATACACCTATAAGGATGAAATTTGGTGAATGCATTGAGATTGAGGCATAAAATAAATTTTTCAAGACATTTTTGGAATATAGTTGACTATTCCACAAAACTTTTTATGCCATAACTCCGCAAAAAATTGAATTGTCGAAACAAAATTTGGTGATAATACATAAAGGTAACTATTTGTTGTAAAAATGGGCACAATCGATTCTTGTCCAAGCCCAGTTTTTTAACATAGTTCTGAAAATTTAATAAGCGATATATCTACAACCAAGCAAGTTATATCAATCAGATTTTTCACACATAATAAGCTTTGTAAAGAGAACCCAACCGCAAAAAAATTGTGTCAATTTTGAAGAAGTTGGCGTGGCGCCACCCATATTTCAGCATAAAATTTCTGCTATTTTCAAAGGCAATCGCTTATAATTTAATCTTGATATTTCAATGAAAATTGGTCAGCTGCTTCTCAGTAGTATTTGTTATACTCCTGCCAAAAATTAGCCAAATCATAAAACACACAAGCAAAATATTCCGGGACGTAGTTAATAGACCACTGCAAGAGCGAAGTTATATATCTTTTTTGATTTTCATATCTTTCATAAACATTAAATGTATCTAAGTATGAGAAGAAGAAGAGAAAAGTTCTTTAAAATTATCAGCACAATGTGCGGAGTCGATTTAGCCTTGTCCGTCTCTCCGTTCGTCTGTCTGTCCGTCTGTCTATTTGAACGCAAAGAGATACTAGCCAGCTTTACTAAAGAATGCTGAAATTCGTTGTTTGCTTTCGCCATTTTATAATATACTAGCAAACCCGGTGGACGTTGTTTTGACGTTTTGATATATGTCATTAATTTGACCCAAATAAACTCCTAGCTATACCGAACTGCAGCTTTATATAACCTAGGGGCTGTTACAAAAGCTATATACGGACTGTGTCGTGCCCAGCGAACTCCTGAACCTATCGTGAAAGCTCAAGAGCAAAACAAAACACAAAATATGTGGGCGTGCCACCATCCACTTTTCCCAAATTATGTAGATATTGACTAGGTGACACAGATATCCAAATTTCATTAATTTAGACCAAAAAAGTTCGGAGTTATGACGAATTGAAACTTTATATAGCCTGGGGGCGTGGCTCCGCCCACTTTTCCAAAACTATATACTGTCTATGCTGTACCCAGTGAACCCAAGTATATATTGTGAAAATTCCACAAGGATCGGTTGAGTACTTTGGCGCCTATAAAAGACAAACATTTTTTATATCTATTTTTGTTACGCACACAAGGAAGATTACTTCATTCGGCATAAACGATTCGAGATATATATTTACTAATGTATAGCAAAACGTTCAGGATGAAAAGTAAAATATCCGGGCAAGTAGTTAATACCCCACTGCAAAAGCGAAGTTGTATATCTTTTTTGATATTCATTCCTTTCATGAACATCAAATGTTTGTACGTATACTGAAATGATCAGGAGGATGAGCTGAGTCGATGTAGCTATGCCCGTCTCTCGATACGTCTATCTGTCTGTCCGTCTGTCTATTTGAACGCAAATACGAACTGACAGTATTAAAATAGACCTGCGTAAATTGGGATGCCATAATATATCACTACTAGGTATATAATGTTCGGTTCCACCCGAACTTAGACTTCCTTACTTGTTGATCTTTACATCGACAACCCTTTGAATAATATAAACGAGCTTATTTATCATAAAAATTGTATTTATATATAATATCAAAACATATGTAGTTTGCGACAGAACTTCGATTCCGTACTGTGTAATGCTGAAACGTTTCCAGTTTACCCAGACATAATATTTTGCAAATAATAACGACCAATATTCTGCAGGAGGCGTGGGAGCTTTTGTGCGCAATACATTTGCGTGTGATACAATTTGCTGAGTGCAGATATTCTATCGCTAAAAAATGGTGGTAAACATTTAGGTTTATCTGTGTGTATAGGTTTTATTTTGAAACTGGTCAGGCATTTTCGGTGGAGTTCTCAGAATTTTTGAATAACGAAAAAGAGAGGGATTCAGTTATATTGGGTGACTTCAACATAGATATAATTCAGATGAATGCGACCTCTGAAAGTTACCTTGCACTTATGGTCAGTCATGAATTTACCTTGTATTTAAAAAACTGACAAGGAGTTGTTCTAGCACTTGCCTGGATCATATTTTTGTCGATTCAATTTCTCGTGTGCTTGCACTGGAATTAATTTGGAGCTAGGTATAACAGATCATACCATGACTGGTGTCAAACTTAGGTTTAATATGAAAAAGAAAGAGAAACCGAAACTTACAAAATCTAAAATAATAAACTATACCATGCTAAATGAAAAGTTGCGTCATGAGGACTGGAATGATATCACCTCGGGGAGGGATACTTCAAAAGCATACTCTTTATCTTAACATCTTATAAAACAAAGTCACTTTTTCTGTCTGTATTTCCCCTTGAATGCTTAAATCTTGAAAACTAAGCAACGGATTTTGATGCGGTTTTTTTTAATACATAGATTGGTTGAAGAGGAAGGTTTATGTCATTATAATGTGGAGAAATATATAAAGGGGGCGTGGCAATCGGACAAAATGTGGTAAAAAACCATAAATTTTATGTTTACACAGCCATAAATCATAAAAGAATCCACCGATTAAAATGAAACTTACTTGAAGTTAAACTTTGAAATATTTACTTTCGTTCTGCATCAAAAAAAATAGTTGATTCATATCTTATTTAACCAAGATTCTTTAAATAAAAGCAGCACTTTTTCCAAAAAAAGCTGTTTGTGTGTTTGTTCGCTGTCAACCGAATGAAACATTAGAAGCTATGCTATGGAATCTCACCCCACCTCATTCATGTTGAATTAGATCGTATGGTGAAAGAACTCGGTACGTATGCATGTAAGTACATATGTACGAATCTCTCGCATAATTAAATTTATTATTTCCGTTCGAAGCCGGGGCGGGTTGCTAGTTTCTAAATATACTGCAAGCTCTGATAGAGTTCGCTAGTTTCACTTGTGCTCTACGTAAATCAGAAATCAAACCTAAACCTTGGATAAATTCTGACTTTTTGAAAAGAATCAAATTGAAAAATAGGCTAAGGTCCGGTTTCACCAACTCGACTTAACTTAGTTAAGTAGCGATTTTCACTTTTTCAGTTTCACCACGTAACTTAGCTAAGTCACAACTTAGTCAACTTGCCAGCTGACTTATTCTCGACTAAGCAGTGTTGCTGTGGTTCAAAACCTAAATGTCAGGAATGTTGCTAATTTGTTTTGTGCAACGCCCCAGTCGGAAACTTCACCATGCGGATCATTTCTTTACAACTCTTGACTTGGCGCGTATTTTGATGAGGAGGAAGACCGCATATGTTGGTACAGTGCGCTACAACAAAACATTCATTCCACAGGAGTTCAAGAAGAACCCGAAGCGCACCATCAATAGTACATTACTTGGGTTAAACGAAGGGGATATAGCGTTATGCTCATACGTGCCGAAAAAAAATAAAGTGGTGAACGTGCTCTCCACAATGCACTACACCTGCCGCGTTGACGAGCAAACCGAGAAGCGGAAGCCCTATGCCATATTAGATTACAACGCCAACAAATGCGGCGTTGATACAGCTGCAAAAGAGCAAGACAACGATGGCCGTTGGCCATGTTTTATAATATGGTGGACGTCGCTGCATTGGCAGCTTTTACGATTTACAACGAAATGAAGTCTATAAAAAGGATTGACAGACGGCGGTCGCTCTTGTTACTGCTGACGAAACAATTGGCCACACCAAATATCGAAGAACGTGCCCTGAACAACCATATAAAGTCATATCCAAGGATATGCAATGCGATGGAAGCATTCGATGTCAGGGTAAGAAAAACAACTTCAAATTCAAGAATAGAATATATATTTATTTGTTTTTTATTTTTCTTTTCATTTCAGGTATTACCAAGACCGATGGAAGGCAATCAACCGTCGCACAGTGGCGCCTTTTGAGTTTTTTCTTTGCAAAAATCATAACTTTTGAACCAATGAAGATATTTTAAAAATTTTAAACTCAAATGAAAGCTAATTATTTGAAGTTTTATTGTGTGTCAAAGTCAAACATTTTTATAAAAATGCAAAAACAAAATGTTTTTAGTAAAAAATTAAAATGAGATTTCCCTTATAATGACGTATTTAAGCATTAAATAAGATAAACTACTGATTTTGATAAGATAGCGTGTCACTGCCCACTTATGACAAAAAGTTGTATCTAAGTAGTCACGTAATCAATAACTACCAAAATCGATAGACGTATTGTTTCTTTTAAATGGCAATACTCTTATAAAACTCAAATGTCCGTTTTTGATGCCACAATAACAAAGTGCTCCAAAATTCATCGTCAATTTTTGCATGTTTTTTTTTTAATTTACAAGCCAAATATGTATTTTATTAATAACTAAAAGTTATTGAAAGTGGTTCAATGAAATTTCATTTGAGCTAAAGATTAAACAGCCAACGAATTTTGGAAAAGGGGAGTGGCACTGCCCATTTATGCTAAAAAGTTTGACCTTAGTAACCGCTTTACCAATTTGTATCAAACTCGATAAACGTATTGATTTCTATAAAAATTTAATACTCGTTTGAAGGCGAAATGCCTAAGCTTTAAAATAAATTTGATAAACTTTAGAGAAATTCAATAACGAAAAGTATGTATTTATAAATTACTAAATTAATTAATTCTTTTATTTGAAATAAAAAATTAACTTGTACATAGATATCTTATTTTTCAATAAAGTAACAAAATTGATTAGTAAATCTCTTTTTCATTGTTGTGATAAGAAGTGAGAAACTTATTTTATCTTAACATAGACATCGTCACTGGAACATATATCTAACAAAGCAACCATTTCTGAGCTATACGCATCTGTAAGTGCTTTTTGTGTTCTTACATACCTCATAGATGATATGACTGGATCGGAAGAGATAGCTAACATGTTGAAAAGGTCTTCGTTTTGTCTAACTCGTGATACTTTGCAGGTGTTCATACATCTATATCTTTTGTAGTCCTTGTTCTTAGATTCTTGAGCTTCTTCAGACAATTCTCCTAATGGTAAGCACTGGTACTCTATTAAATCTTTTCCATGTGCTAACATTTTATGTACCTTTGGTGTAAGTTACTCCTCAGGATACTTTTGATGCAGCAACTCTGTAGTTTTAGATGCATATTCTCCAAATTTGGGTCCATTAACTGGTTCATGGCAGTTTGAAATATTTTCTCTATTAACTCCTGTTATGCGAGCAGTCACTTCATCGTTTTCAAAAAATCTTCTTGAGGAGTTACCATCATTTGTATTTCCGTATCCATACTTTGGACAGTCAACTCTAAGGCCCATCTCTTTATAGAATGCATCCTGAATTATTTTTTTTCTCCTGTTTTGTTTCTCCTTACATGTTGTATTGTCGTAAAACTTCTCCTTGTTGTGGTAGTGTATAAGCCAGCTTCAAAACAAATTCCATACATCTTGCATACAAACATGCAAAGGAGATATTCCATACTCATAATTTAGTTCGTCATTTATTGAATCGTCAAGATTTTCAAAGTCCTTTTGGCTCTTCTTACAAATTGGACATTTCATTGTAGATGTCGTATTTGTTATTAAGTTCAAAACTTTTCCATCGACCATTGTTAGAAGAAAATCATGCTTTATTGTAATGACATTCCCCTCTTCAATTTCAATTATTGTTGGTTCTAATTTATATTTGATGATGGCGTGTATTTATGCCCAAGGTTGTTTAACTTTATTTGATGTAAAAAGTGAAGTTGCAGCTGAACGCAGGTAGACTTTATGAATTTAGGTAACTGAATATTTCACAAGTAACTACTCTTAATTTGACGGAGCACATATTTTAACATTTTATTTTTCCATAAAAGTTTTAAAAATGGCCTAAAAATAGGCATTTCGAAAAACAGGTATATCCGCCAAGTTTTAACAAAAAAAACAATTTTTTTTTGTTTCAATCCTAAATTGAATTATCTTTAATTGTTATATAAGAAAACGACAACCGGCCGCCTTATTTACTCACAAAACCATTTTAAATACAACGAAAAAGAAGAAAAATTTCAAATTTTTCCCAATGTTGAAAATTGGTCAACTTTGAGCGGCTCTACCTGGTACGCTTTAATTTTCTGTGAAAAAACAGTTGTATATTCTTTATCCCTGGAAAATTTTCTATTAGAAACATGTATTAGATTTAGCGAACGCTATCATGATTTTTTTAATTTTTGCCATGCTGTAACGGCAGAGGCGCCACTGTGCGTCGTTTGCGGCTAGGTCAAGTAGACCGTCATGTCGCCTTTGCCGTTCTGAGTACGGGCGGCAGCGGAAAACGCGGGCATACTGCTTCGGCTGCGGCAACGCTGTTTGCTGAGAACATAGCACACGCTGAACAACAATAATTTTTAACTTTTTTATAATTGTCTTAACAGCAAAAAGAAAAAATTTAAAAAATTTAAAAAACTATTTTTGTATGTACAATTTAGTTATAAACAATAAAAACAAAAAAAAATCAAAAAAAAATTTTTTATATGAAAAAAACATGATTTACAAAAAAAGGTCCGTAGGGACCTTATCACACAGCCGTGAAGTTCAGAACTGTCACTCATCGGAGGGTTAAAATGGGCGAAATCGGACGATAGCCACGCCCACTTTTTCGAAAACACAAAAAAATAGTTACTCAGTACATAATACACCTATAAGGATGAAATTTGGTGAATGCATTGAGATTGAGGCATAAAATAAATTTTTCAAGACATTTTTGGAATATAGTTGACTATTCCACAAAACTTTTTATGCCATAACTCCGCAAAAAATTGAATTCTCGAAACAAAATTTGGTGATAATGTTCAATACATAAAGGTAACTATTTGTTGTAAAAATGGGCACAATCGATTCTTGTCCAAGCCCAGTTTTTTAACATAGTTCTGAAAATTTAATAAGCGATATATCTACAACCAAGCAAGTTATATCAATCAGATTTTTCACACATAATAAGCTTTGTAAAGAGAACCCAACCGCAAAAAAATTGTGTCAATTTTGAAGAAGTTGGCGTGGCGCCACCCATATTTCAGCATAAAATTTCTGTTATTTTCAAAGGCAATCGCTTATAATTTAATCTTGATATTTCAATGAAAATTGGTCAGCTGCTTCTCAGTAGTATTTGTTATACTCCTGCCAAAAATTAGCCAAATCATAAAACACACAAGCAAAATATTCCGGGACGTAGTTAATAGACCACTGCAATAGCGAAGTTATATATCTTTTTTGATTTTCATATCTTTCATAAACATTAAATGTATCTAAGTATGAGAAGAAGAAGAGAAAAGTTCTTTAAAATTATCAGCACAATGTGCGGAGTTGATTTAGCCATGTCCGTCTCTCCGTTCGTCTGTCTGTCCGTCTGTCTACTTGAACGCAAAGAGGTACTAGGCAGCTTTACTAAAGAATGCTGAAATTCGTTGTTTGCTTTCGCCATTTTATAATATACTAGCAAACCCGGTGGACGTTGTTTTGACGTTTTGATATATGTCATTAATTTTACCCAAATAAACTCCTAGCTATACCGAACTGGAGCTTTATATAACCTAGGGGCTGTTACAAAAGCTATATACGGACTGTGTCGTGCCCAGCGAACTCCTGAACCTATCGCGAAAGCTCAAGAGCAAAACAAAACACAAAATATGTGGGCGTGCCACCATCCACTTTTCCCAAATTATGTAGATATTGACTAGGTGACACAGATATCCAAATTTCATTAATTTAGACCAAAAAAGTTCGGAGTTATGACGAATTGAAACTTTATATAGCCTGGGGGCGTGGCTCCGCCCACTTTTCCAAAACTATATACTGTCTATGCTGTACCCAGTGAACCCAAATTCCACAAGGATCGGTTGAGTACTTTGGCGCCTATAAAAGACAAACATTTTTTATATCTATTTTTGTTACGCACACAAGGAAGATTACTTCATTCGGCATAAACGATACGAGATATATATTTACTAATGTATAGCAAAACGTTCAGGATGAAAAGTAAAATATCCGGGCAAGTAGTTAATACCCCACTGCAAAAGCGAAGTTGTATATCTTTTTTGATATTCATTCCTTTCATGAACATCAAATGTTTGTACGTATACTGAAATGATCAGGAGGATGAGCTGAGTCGATGTAGCTATGCCCGTCTCTCGATACGTCTATCTGTCTGTCCGTCTGTCTATTTGAACGCAAATACGAACTGACAGTATTAAAATAGACCTGCGTAAATTGGGATGCCATAATATATCACTACTAGGTATATAATGTTCAGTTCCACCCGAACTTAGACTTCCTTACTTGTTGATCTTTACATCGACAACCCTTTGAATAATATAAACGAGCTTATTTATCATAAAAATTGTATTTATATATAATATCAAAACATATGTAGTTTGCGACAGAACTTCGATTCCGTACTGTGTAATGCTGAAACGTTTCCAGTTTACCCAGACATAATATTTTGCAAATAATAACGACCAATATTCTGCAGGAGGCGTGGGAGCTTTTGTGCGCAATACATTTGCGTGTGATACAATTTGCTAAGTGCAGATATTCTATCGCTAAAAAATGGTGGTAAACATTTAGGTTAATCTGTGTGTATAGGTTTTATTTTGAAACTGGTCAGGCATTTTCGGTGGAGTTCTCAGAATTTTTGAATAACGAAAAAGAGAGGGATTCAGTTATATTGGGTGACTTCAACATAGATATAATTCAGATGAATGCGACCTCTGAAAGTTACCTTGCACTTATGGTCAGTCATGGATTTACCTTGTATTTAAATAAGCTGACAAGGAGTTGTTCTAGCACTTGCCTGGATCATATTTTTGTCGATTCAATTTCTCGTGTGCTTGCACTGGAATTAATTTGGAGCTAGGTATAACAGATCATACCATGACTGGTGTCAAACTTAGGTTTAATATGAAAAAGAAAGAGAAACCGAAACTTACAAAATCTAAAATAATAAACTATACCATGCTAAATGAAAAGTTGCGTCATGAGGACTGGAATGATATCACCTCGGGGAGGGATACTTCAAAAGCATACTCTTTATCTTAACATCTTATAAAACAAAGTCACTTTTTCTGTCTGTATTTCCCCTTGAATGCTTAAATCTTGAAAACTAAGCAACGGATTTTGATGCGGTTTTTTTTAATACATAGATTGGTTGAAGAGGAAGGTTTATGTCATTATAATGTGGAGAAATATATAAAGGGGGCGTGGCAATCGGACAAAATGTGGTAAAAAACCATAAATTTTTTGTTTACACAGCCATAAATCATAAAAGAATCCACCGATTAAAATGAAACTTACTTGAAGTTAAACTTTGAAATATTTACTTTCGTTCTGCATCAAAAAAAATAGTTGATTCATATCTTATTTAACCAAGATTCTTTAAACAAAAGCAGCACTTTTTCCAAAAAAAGCTGTTTGTGTGTTTGTTCGCTGTCAACCGAATGAAACATTAGAAGCTATGCGGGAATCTCACCCCACCTCATTCATGTTGAATTAGATCGTATGGTGAAAGAACTCGGTACGTATGCATGTAAGTAAATACATATGTACGAATCTCTCGCATAATTAAATTTATTATTTCCGTTCGAAGCCGGGGCGGGTTGCTAGTTTCTAAATATACTGCAAGCTCTGATAGAGTTCGCTAGTTTCACTTGTGCTCTACGTAAATCAGAAATCAAACCTAAACCTTGGATAAATTCTGACTTTTTGAAAAGAATCAAATTGAAAAATAGGCTAAGGTCCGGTTTCACCAACTCGACTTAACTTAGTTAAGTAGCGATTTTCACTTTTTCAGTTTCACCACGTAACTTAGCTAAGTCACAACTTAGTCAACTTGCCAGCTGACTTATTCTCGACTAAGCAGTGTTGCTGTGGTTCAAAACCTAAATGTCAGGAATGTTGCTAATTTGTTTTGTGCAACGCCCCAGTCGGAAGCTTTACCATGCTTGACTTTAACAGGGTAAGCGTAGATGCATGTGAACGCTTGTTTTCTAGCATGCAACCATTACGAAACTATCGTTTTCAATTAAGCGCTAATTTTAGAACCTTCCAACTAAAGAGAAATGGGTGTAAGATCAATACATTCCTTCTTGTATGGCCATACATGCCCATTTCGTACTGGGGTATTGGGATGCGTAGAGTTGTCTGGTATGAAAAAATACTACTATGCATAAAACAGCTGATCGGGTTGTTGTGCTCAAAATTATTTAAGTTGGTGAAACCCAAAATTAAGTTAGTCTCGAATCTGTGCTAACTTAAGTCACGACTTAGTTTTAGTCTTAGTCGCGTTGGTGAAACCGGCCCTTAGTGTTAAGTCTAGAAAGCTTCCAAGCAATCTAGTGCTTCGCTACCGTTACAGGAAGTTGTGCAAGCAATTAAATAAATTATTGCTTGAATAACTGTGGCAATATCATTGACGACCCCTTTGTTGTTTCTGATATATTTAATGAGTTCTTTTTATCTGTTGGTCAATGTAGTATTTCTTCCTGCAGTTGTATCATGTTCGGGGGCGACGCAGCTAGTTCAAGGTGCAGTTTTATGTTTGAATCCTTCTCAGCCTCTGAGCTTCTGTCAAAATAAAAAATCTAAGCAATTTCCAATAAAAAAGGAATCTTCCCCGATGCCTTGAAATGCCCAATTATTATCCCTTTGATTAAAAAGGGTAACAAGGAAAATAAAAACAACTATAGGCCAATTTAACTACTATATTCTATATCTAAGGTTTTTAAGAAAGCTCTTAAAAATCAAATTTTGCAATTTCTTGAAAGCAAAAGCTACTTTAGTCCAAGATAGTTTGGATTTAGAGCAAACCTCTCAACCGAAGATGCTCCCCTTGAATTCTGATGATTTATTTATCAAGAGTTGGGCAGTAAAAATAGTTGCGCTGGTCTTTTCGTAGATATCGCCAAAGCTTTCGACACGGTAGATCATGTTACCTTGCTTGATAAATTATATTATGCCGGCTTTCGAGGATTCATACACATGTGGTTTCAATCATACCTTTCTGGAAGGGTACAGCCGTCAGAGTTTGCGGTAAGCTCGGAAAACCGAATCCAATCAAAGCAGGGGTTCCGCAAGGCTTTCTGCTCGGACCCATATTATTTCAAATTTACGTCAATTAAATTTTTGAGATGTTCTTCTTGGGGAAAGGCACAGCATTTGCAGATGATCTTGCGATGGCCTATGTATCTTCGAATACTTTTCATTTGATAACTAGTATAAATCATGATGTACATTTTCTGAGAACTTGGTTTGCTAAATATAAACTAGTTGCTGGCAATAAGACCAAGCTTATGAGTTTTAGTTTAAATGGAAGAAAATTTCCAGATGTAAGTATTGTTTTCAATCCGGTACCTTTCACCCATTTGCGCTTGTAGTAAGTACTGCTTCATAATAGACTATGTTGATGAATTTCAGTAGCTGGGTGTAAATGTTGATCAGAACATGAACTGGGGCAACCAGATATCTCGTTTGAAAAAATATCTTCAATCCTCTTTAAGCTGTTTTTATCACCCTTAAATTAGTTTATTATGCGCTTTTTCATTCTAAATTACTTTATGGAATCAGCTGTTGGGGTGGCGCCGCTCTTAACAAAATCCAGCCTATACTAGTATTGCAAAAATGTGCTGTTCGAAAAACATCTAATGTTAATCCCCTGCATCCATTAAGAGAGCTATTCAGAAGTCTAGAGATTCTTCCAGTTAGGGACCTGTATTATTTTAAAATTTCAAAAGTAAAGGTGGGGTTACCTGCAAAGTATGAGGTCGGAAGCCAATAACCTGAGGAAAAACTGTTTTATTTTGTTTTGTTGTTTTTCCGACAGGGTGAATGATTGATGTATATTAGAACGATTTTTCGTCATCCCTTGTCAAATTTGGTTTTGAGACAAACCGGTTTCGGCGTTGTGCCATCATCAGGGTCGATTTTCGTTCTGATCTTTTGTGGTCGTTTGTCTTGTATTTATAGTAGGTAGCAGGTAACGTCAGCATGGGTGTCTGTTTGTGTACGTGTGTGCATGTGTTGTGTGTGTACATTCAGAAACGGGGGTGGTTTGCATCGATCGGTTTTTTGTGGTTGACTGAGACAGGTAAAAGTTGGTGATTTTTGTTGTTTGCCCTTTTTTGCTTGTTTGTTGTTTTTGATCTTTTGCTGTTTTGTGCTTATTTGTCGGTGCGTGTGTGTTTGTTGTACCTGAGTGGTTGCTTTGTTTTTTGTAAACCAATTTTAAAGGTTCGAATATTGTGTCGGAAACAGTGTTTGTCTGTATTTATAATAAAGTGCCAGGGTGAAGTTGGTAGTGTCAATTATAGGCATTTATTAATAAATTTGTGGTGTCAGTTTTGTTATGCGAAAGGCTCGAAATTTAAAAAATTTCAACATTTTCTCTATTGCTTAGTATTATAAAATTCTTACGTCAACATAAAACAAATTTTTTTTTTTAAATAATAAACCAGGTCTTTTAGCATCTTTGTTAACACAATGCCTTTGTGTCATAAACTTCGACCTATAAATATAGACTTAGGGTTTGTAGTGGATTTCGCAAAAGACTTAGTACTTAAGTTACGACGTATTCGTTCCGACGAACATTGTTCAGAACTAGTGACAGAACTTGTGACATGTATATTGAAATCAAATAGTAAGGATTCAAATCTAATCAATGTCTGTTTATTTAAAGATTTCTGTTTTTTATCCATTCATGTATTGATCATATAATAATGGAAATAGATAGTCAATTCACTGAACATAAAACGATCTTCAAAGATTTCACTTCAGTTTTTCCACAAACCACAGAGAAGAAAATGACAAAAATTTATTTAAGCTTGCTGAATTTTATGAACCACTTGTTCAAAACCAAAATATAGTGGCCGAAATTATGGAGAAGGTTCTTCCGCCAAAAACTGCATTTTACGCACTTCATAGCTGCGACAAAACGTCATTTCATAACTTATACAAATTGCTAAAAAATTTTGCAACTCCCCCGTTTCCTCTTCTACAGTAGAACTCACCTCCTCAACCCTTCTTCTTCTTTAAATTCCGGTTAATCGTCTAAACGATTTTAGCCCTTTACCATAGCTCGCCACTCGTTACTTCTTTCAGGCAATTGGCGCCAATTGAAAACACCACAGGGTCACAAATCGGTACCCACTTCGTTCTTCCATCGGAGTGGTGGTCTTCCTCTTCCTCTGCCACCACCGGTTTGTACCGATAAGAATATCTTCTGGGCTGGAGCATCTTCGCTCATTCGCACAACATGGCCTAGGCAACGAAGCCGATGGGTTTTTTAATTCGTTGGACCATGCCGGTGTCTGCATATAGCTCATACAGCTCATCATTAAATCTTCTTTGGTACTCACCGTCGCCAACGCGTAAGGGTGCATAAATCTTTGAAGAATCTTTCTCTCGAATACTCCCAGAGACACCTCATCAGATTTTGTCAATGCAAGCTTCTGCACCATAAACCAGGACGGGTACGATAAGTGACTTATTTATTTTCGTTCTTCGAGAGAGGACTATACTTCTCAATTCCAACTCCCTCAGAAGTAGCACTTGTTTGCGTGAGTGATTCTTCGTTAGATTTCATGGCTGACATTATTGTTGGTGTTAATGCTGTTTCCGAGGTTAAAAACTATAATATTTTCTTTGCGATTTCTGTATTTTCCTAAATACAAGGTTCTTTTATATGAAAGAAAAAACTTTAGCTCTTCGGAAAAAATTGCAAAAAATCAAAAAAATGTGTCACGACTTTAAAATTGATACATTGTTGTATTAAAATTAAATGAAAATGCACACTCCAAAAAATTCTAGAAATTGTGGAAAAAGGTTTTACATTTTGATACAATTTCTTGAATTTTCGCGAATTTTGGGTACATTTTTAAAACACAATTTATTGTGTCTCAAATTTCAGGTTTCGAAAAACAAAAAAATCCGGGCAGCTAGAATTTTGTACAAACTTGGTTGTTTTTATCGATATTACTATTTAAAGGATGAATGCAGACATCTTCACTCAGCCCTTCGAGGTTATAAGGTCAAACCAAACAAGCATTAGACAACCGGCAGCTTCGGATAGCTGTGGAACGACAGGATCACAAATTATGTTCAAGCATTTCTCGTACAGCCTATAAAACATAACACTGCAGTCTTCCCGTTTTATGGACATAAGCAATGTTGTTAAGCCATACAACTTGGACGTGGTCTCGGAGACTTTGACATCCCATGTTACTTCCAAGCCGTTGTTGATTCGTCGATCGTTTGCAACTCTTGACTGCTTTTTAATACTCCCAATTTGATGGGGAGTTCTATGGTATACTTTTCAGAAGACCTTCCCTTCTAGGTCAACATATCATCCCTTCCTGTTCCATCTATGCCCATTTGACCGATGACTCAGTATAGATATACGTTCCCCCCTTGTAAATTCTTCCTATCGCCTGTTTGCACTTTAAGACACTTTTAGTTTATGTAATTTGCCAGTTTGTAAGATTTGTTTAACTTCGCATAAGGACAGTATAAAGCAGATTTAGAACAATCGGTGTAAATGTGTATGGTAACTACCGTACCTTTACGCCAACCCTTCACATCTATTGTAGGTTCAACACCGATTTTGAAGCGCGATCGTGACCATACAGTCTGTCAGTCTGGTACAGACTACGGCCACGAGGCATTGGACCTAGTTTCGGTTGTTAACACTATGCTTTTGCCCACTAAGTAAATGGGTGCGATGTACAGAATGGCACTTAATACTTATGTCGGGGTGGCTTTCAAACCTCCCATTATACTAATTATTGATTATGTGCATACTCTCTCCAGTTTTTTAACAAACGTTTTTTTTTTGTGTGGCTGACCACCAAAAAGGACTCCATAATGACAATCGCACTGAATATGGGGCTCGTTTCACTCTCTTGCTGTCCAAAATTATTTCCAGATTTTTTACTTTGTTGCTCCTGCAGGGTAACCCCTCCTGGTTTAGGCCTAGACCAATTGGCGATCTCATAGCTCCTAGAAACTAAGACTGGGTAGATTAGTATTTTGGAACCCACTCAAAGTCGGATGCCCAGACATGGACCTCCTGAATTTCCCGGACCATCATATAGCTAACTGTTGGCAAAAATCTACCAATTATGATAAATAAAACATCAACGGCGTACGCCGTAAGTTTGGCTGATCTCCAGAACCACCGATCGAACAGTTGACTAGTGTCAAAATCAGAGAGATGTGAATATGATAAAGGCGTCTTTATGTTTCAAAAATACTTTACAAAATTATAGTGTGTATACTAAGCTGTTCGTTAAGAAACAATTTTTTTTTGCCGGGCGGAATATGATGCATTATGGTCTAAAAATAAGCTGTGCAAAATTTCACTCGAATTGGATAAGTTTTAGAACTTGCACGTTGCATTTGATAATTCTGAAAACCATATGCATTCAAGGTGCAACAGTTTATATAAACCGTAAACTTAGTACATACTTATAACGTGAAAAAACTTGCAGAATCCGATTCTGAACACAAAAATTTAAAAGATGCTATAGGTTTTGAGATTTCGAGAGAAAAAACGCCATTTTCGTATTATTTAAAAAATCTCCAGTTCTACATATCCGATCGAAAAACGATGTTCACTCAATTAAAGATCTTCTATCGTCCCAACAAACTGTAATATAAAGCTTGCCAATTGGGATATGCGCTTAAGAGTTATTTGTAAATGTATGACACAAAACGGACACATTTTCTATTTGCATCGTCATCAACATTAAATAACACTTAAATGCAGTAATTATTTTGCATTTATTTTGATATCATATTGGAGATGGATCGATCGCAAACAATACAGGTCAAAAAAATTTGCTAATCGGTACACAAATATAGAAGTTATAGCAAATTTAGGACGAGCTATTTTTTCATTAAGTATACTTTACAAAAAACATTTTTATCACCAAAAAAAGGTAATACAATTTTATAAGTTTACGAAAAGAAGTCACACGTTTAATAGCTGTGAATATTACCCTTAGTTACTTGTACGCAGTAGTCCTCGAAAAAAACTCTTAAATATAAAAAATATATTGGACGTCCGCTGCCAACCTTACAAAGCACTTTTCAAAATAAATAAAAAAATTTTTCTTTAATGTAATTGTTATTATACTTTGTCTCGTTGTTGGTGTGGTAACGGCAAAAACACACCCCGAAGGTTTTGGTGAGTGTTGTCGAATTAACAGTCCTGTGCCGGATTTGAACCCGGTACGCTCCGGTACTCCCTTGCGGTACTGCCCGACTGTCGTGGTAGCGATTTATGACCAGTGAAACCTTCTAGGTCATGTCACCCCTCCTCTGTAAGGAAGGATAAGATGGGTAATGAGAGGTGAGAGGCATAATATCCGTAGATCAACCATCGAGTTGCACGTCATTACCTTTGTGCATATAAGTCTCCTCTTACGACCGGTATGCCTACCTCAGGCATATTCCGAACCCCTAACTCGTAGGGACGTATACTTTGTCGTGAATGTCATATTTGTCTTACTATTGTTTAATTATATAGTAATTATATATATTCTAACTACCAAATGCAATTATAAATTTCAAACTATAAAACAAACAATTCAGAGTTTTTATTTAGAAAAAGGATTATGGAAAGGTATGTATGTATAACGATTAGGAATAAACAAAACAATACATAGCAAACAAGATTTTAAAAGAATTTATAAAATGTAGTAGAAAATGATTTAAAAATTGATAATAAAAATATATTTATGTGATCATAAAATAATACCAAATATGATTAAAAACTTATTCAAAAAAGTAGTAAAAAATAATCTGAAATTTGATCATAAAGTGGTATTTATTGTGATAATAAAATGATATCAGAAATGACTAAAAAAATATTACAATAAGTAGTAAACAAAAATCTAAAAATTTACCATAAAATAATATCAAATAAGATTAAAAAATGTTACAAAAAAGAGTCGAAAACAATTTAAAATCTTATTATAAAAGTACACTCATTTTAGTTATAAAATTGTATCAAATATGATCAAAAAGAAACTACGAAGTATTCATAAAAGATAATCAATTTTGTTTCTGAAATCAAATTAAAAGTGATCACAAAAATTATTGCGAAACGCAGTCAAATGTGATCACAAAAGGAATTAAATTCGACTTTCCAATGATATTGAATATGACAAAAAATGTTTAAAAAGTTTTCAAAAATATGAATCATTAATGATTACTCATGGGTAGTCATATTTAGGGTACACTTTCTCCCGACGGTACATTAATATTCGATTGAAAAATGTTTTTAAATTTGATCGGTTTTAATCATCTGGATTTTTGAATACATTTTGTTCAAAATTTTCAAGAAATGCTGGCTGGGTCATATAGAATGTATGCTTCGTGCATGCATACAACTGATTTAAACTGGGGATATACATACGAGGTGTGTTCAAAAAGTATCGCGAATTTTGTGTTTTTTCAAAAACTATTTATTTATTCATGAATATCTATTTTGTCCCCTTCAAAGTAATCCCCATGAGATATTATACACTTGTGCCAACGGTTTTTCCAATCTTCGAAGCACTTCAAAAAATCATTTTTTTGTATCTTGTTCAGCTCCTCCTTCGATGCCGTCTTTATCTCGTCAAGAGAAGCGTAACGTCGTCCTTTCATGAGCCTCTTCAGTTTAGGGAACAAGAAAAAGTCACAGGGGGCCAGATCTGGGGAATACGGTGGCTGCGGCATCATTAGTGTGTTGTTTTTGGCCAAAAAGTCGCGCACAAGCAACGATGCGTGAGCAGGGGCGTTATCGTGGTGCAAAAGCCAATTTTTGTTCTTCCACAAATCCGAGCGTTTCTGGCGGATTGCTTCGCGCAAATTGCGCATAACTTGCAGGTAATATTCCTTATTGACCGTTCTTCCCTGTGGCAAGAACTCATGATGCACCACGCCCCTGCAATCGAAGAAGACTGTCAGCAAAACTTTCACATTCGACCGAACTTGGCGCGCTTTTTGGTCTTGGTTCGTGCGGCAGCTTCCATTGAGATGAGTGAGCTTTGGTTTCCACGTCATAACCATAAACCCACGATTCGTCACCAGTTATGAGCCTCTGGAGCAAATTTGGGTCGTCGCGGACAGAGTTTAACATCTCATTACCAATGTTCATGCGATGCTGTTTTTGGTCACAATTGAGCAATTTTGGTACGAATTTCGCGTAAAAATCGAAGACGATCCAAAACACGTGCAAGCAAAGCAGCTGTCACCAATTAACTGAACATTCAAAAGAGACATGAGTACCAACATAACGCCACAAAAAATTCGAAATTCGAATATACGTAACCAGCGAAAATTCAAAATTCGTGATATTTTTTGAACACACCTCGTACATCAAGTTGAATTTATATGAAAACTTGTCACTTGTTGATAGAAAATTTCAAATAAACTTTGAAAAGTAAAATAGCACACTTTATATACCTACGCTGCTCAATTTTATTGTGCTTTTGAAATTTTATATGAGAAACAAAACAAAGAATATATGATCATTTTAAAATCATAGCACATACGACGAATATGAGACTTTATGAATTGCCTAAATGTTTTTGTAGAAAACAAATTATCTTTTATAACTAGTTAAAATACTGCCAATACTGCTTAGTCATGGCCGGTCCCCCTAAGGCTTCCGGGCCCCGGCGCAATTTTCCCGGCTTCCCCCTCTCTCGCCGGGCCTGCCTTAAGGCGGGACACAATTTTGTCGAAATTTCTGGAACCCGTTTTTAGTGATTTAAAAGTTAAGCGTGTTCATTAAGATTAGAAATAATTTTAAAAATAGTCGAAATGCACTCACTGCACCAACTTCTGACAATTTCAAGAAACCTTCAATGTACGAAAACAACTTTTGTCGTGCTTTATTATAGCATTTATTACAGGTATTAACTAAAAAGCATACGTCTTAAACTTGATACTCTTATATCTCACGTTACGAGAATTTACCATAAATATGTTGTTCGTTGACAACTGTATGTATGTACATACACATGTATGTACGTTTCTTGGTCGGGTGGGAGTATACATGAACTGCGTGCTTGGTAGAAATGGGTCCAAGGTGATATTGGTTTTAGCAAGGCATATCCAAGGGAACAAATATTTTTAAAGTATAAATGTACGTGCCAAGTTAATAAGAGTACACACAATCTCCAACCCTTTTAACCACCCCATTATTCACCAACGAATCATCGACACAATACAATCGCCGAAGTAGCCAAATCGCCGCAATAGTCTCAAACTCAACTATCCACGAAGCAAAATATTCATATTTCGACAACAGCGTCTGACGTCGAAATGAATGTCCAGCTAAGCAGCATTTGACTTTCAAGTAAAGGTCCAGTGAAGTAGATGCATACATGCATTAGCAAAGAAAAGAGCATATTTAGGTATAGACATTTACATAAATATGTGCTTAGAGCTACAGCGTCAAGTCACATACATTATACTTTCAACTTGAAAACATTTAAAACCAAGCTGTCGGGCACAGAGAAATTCAACTTAACGGAACTTTAAACCACTATCTACACAACGACGATGTGCGGTATAAGTATGTAATACATTGCGTATACGCTGACATCGTCAAAACTAAAGTAAAAGCAAATCCATTTGACGTCATATCAACAATTCTTTCCCTTTCGACTACGCATTTGTGTCGTCGAGATACGTGTACATACTCTTTAGTCGCTATTACATTATACGGATACTTGTATAGGTACTCACGAATTGGCCCGCCAGTTTTACATGTGTGTATGTAAATATATGATATGCATACTGGTTTTCAAGTATTCTAAATACAACAACTCAGCAACGACTATGTAAGCGCTCAGAAAACCTTACAATTCCTTTTCGCAAACTAGACTTTATCGTTAACATACTTGCCGTTTAGTCAAAACACGAGTCCCTATGCGAAAGACAAGGTAGTGTGAGTCATGGCAATCTGTGTTCATGCAGTCCCAGCTTACACCAATGTACACTACAAACAACTGCTGCTAAAATATTCCTTCCAACAACATCGCCTTCGGCATTACAGTAGCCACTGTCTTTACTTTTGCTAACGCCATTCTCACTACCGTGTTCAAGCTAGAATTACCAAACGCCTCCCTATTTATACGTCTATGGTCTCCTTGGTTCTCCTTTTCCCCATATACGCAAATTCAGTTCCCGAACACAACAATGTACATATATACATACATAGGTACTAAACCAACTGTCCTCTGATTTCCTATTTGTGTTCCAATCACACTACCATTTGTCCACCTAACCCAAAAGCACTTCGATCGATAATTTTCATAGCTGACCATTGCTGCTGTGCCTGTAAATTTGAAATGGACATTTTACAATTCACATTTACTTCAGATTCACATGGAACAACATAAACAAGTGCGCACATACATACAGTTGTGTTCAATATAATAATAGTGAAAATTAATTGGAACTAGTTCGACGAAATAAAGAGAAGCTGTGTTTTTAATAATTTTCATTTAAAATATAGTGCATTCCATAACAGAAACTACATAAAAAGAAATTCCAAATTTTACACAAAGTTCAGGAAAGTTAGTTAAACTTTTAAAAATTTTCATCAAAACTTCCATATTTTTAGGAAACGTTTATAAAATTTTTGAGTACGCAGTTTTATAGCTCATTCAATTCTAGCATATAATGTGTAAGTTAGAATGGATGTTGGGTGTTTTTTCCACTCAAAATTAATTTTTCTTCATGCATTTTTTGGAAGAAATGACTCAACACCAATGACGAAAAAAAATTCTGAAAATTTACGAAAATCTTTGAGCCAGTTCTAAGTTGCACAACGTTATACTAAAATTGATTGGTCTACAAAACTGCGTTTTTTGCGTTTTACCAAAAAATTTGAAGATTTATATGTAAATTTTTAAAATTATAACTTTCCTGAACTTTGTCTAATTTTTGAAATATCTTTTTATGTGGTTTCTGTTATGAAATTCGTTATATTTTAAACGAAAATTATTAAAATCACAGCTTCTTCTTAATTCGTCCAACGATATCCATTTTAATTTCACTACTATTATATTGAACACAGCTGTACATATGTATGTACTTACGTTATAACAAACTGTCCCATCTCAACGAAAAAGCGTTATAAAGACTTCATTGAAGGTGAAACGAAGACCAAGGAAGCAGTTCCAGATTGTAATTGGTAAATATTGTTTGCATACGACTTGCGATATATGGAGAAAAATAACTGTTATAAAGTTGAAAGCGACTTCGACGGGCAGTACTTGTTTCCTTAACATGAGTTTTGAGCAGAGTGAAACGATGACAACAGGGTAAAAGTTACCTCTTGCTTTGCTTCTGTCCCAGTCCCGGCCATAAGCACGGTAGAGTAATAACGATATTTGTATGTATACATACATACATGCAAGAATATAGTACTTAGAATATGTTGTTTAAGAGCGTCACAACTGGTCCTGCACTAAATATATAAAGGGTAATAAGTGGTAGGGTAATTTAAAGTTCGAAAGAATTAAGGAACGTAGCAATCCCGAATGTTAGAGCAATCGGCGGATCATCAATGCATTGGAATATACAACAAGGAATACTTAGGTAGTATATAAACGCATAATTAGAAGACTAAATGTATGGTATGTATATATGATTGGTTTAACGTGCATATGTGTGTTTCCTTTCACTGCGGACTACTAAATATATAAACATTGGGGTTCACCGTATTTGTAAGAAGAAAATTTTATATTGAACTATAACCGTAAACATCAAGCTATACAAAGAAAAATCTGAACCGAGAGTTGTTCTTCAAAAAAATAGTAACTAGCAGACCCGACAGACGTTGTCCTGCCTAAAATTTTAATTGCCTACATTTAACAAATTGTACATTCCCTCCCCACTTGGCGCTTCCTTGTAATTTATTCCTATCTCTTAATTTTTCTTTCTACTTTTCCCGTTAGTTTATTTTACCCTCTTCATTTTTTATACCTAGTAGTGCTACGCACACAAGGTATATTAACTTTAGTCGCCTAACGGCAGTACGTAACGGCATAAACGGATCGAGATAGATATTGACTTATATATATCAAAATGTTCAGACGAAAAGAGAAATTGATTAAGCCATGTCCGTCCGTCCGTCCGTCCATCTGTGAACACGATAACTTGAGTAAAGTATGAGATATCTTAATGAAATTTGGTATACAGGTTCCTTGGCACTCATCTCCGAGCCCTATTTAAAATGGGCGAAATCGGATGATACCCACGCCCACTTTTTATATATAGAATATTTTCGAAAACACAAAAAAAGTGATTACTCAGTACATAATACACCTATAAGGATAAAATTTGGTGACTACATTTAGATTGAGGCATAAAATTAATTTTTCAAGATATTTTTGAAAATGGGTGTGGCACCGACCACTTTTGATGAAGTCAAATTTAAAAATAATATTAATCATAAATCAAAAACCATTCAAGATATCGAAACGAAAGTCAGCACGCAGGTTTTTAGGTATGCAGGGAATGTTCCAGGAAAAAATGGGCGGGATCGGTTAAGGTCCACGCCCACTTTTATAAGACAGATTTTGAAGAGGATCGTAGATATATTACATAGGGAATAACTTTGCGTAAAATAGCTTTACATCATTTATATTTCACTTTTAAGGATTCCGTAAACAAAGAAATCCAAAAATTTTGTCAATTTTGAAGAAGTAGGCGTGGCGCCGCCCACTTTTCAGCATGAAGTTTCTGCTATTTTGAAAGGCAATCGCTTATAATTCAATCTTGATATTTCAATGAAAATTGATCAGCTGCTTCTCAGTAGTATATATTATACTCCTGCAAAAAATTAGCCAAATCGGGAAACACACAAGCGAAATATTCGGGCACGTAGGTTATAGCCCACACCAATAGCGAAGTTATATATCTTTTTTGATTTTCATACCTTTCATAAACATTAAATGTATGTAAGTATGAGAACAAGAAGAGAAAAGTTCACTAAAATGGTTAGCACGATGAGCGGAGTCGATGTAGCCATGCCCGTCTCTCCGTCCGTCTGTCTGTCTGTTCGTCTGTCTATTTGAACGCAAACTAGTCTCTCAGTTTTGCAAAAGAATGCTGAAATTCGTGGTTTGCTTTCTCCATTTTATAATATACTAGAAAACCCGGTATATGTTATTTTGACGTTTTGGTACATAGAACACATCTATATATAAAATGTCATTAACTTGAACCAAATAAACTCCTAACTATACCGAACTGCAGCTTTATATAACCTGGGGGCTTTTCCAAAAGTTATATGCAGACTGTGTCGTGACCAGCGAACTCCTGAACATATCGTAAAAGTTCAAGAGCAAAACAAAACACAAAATATGTGGGCGTGGCACCGCCCACTTTTGAAAAATGATGTAGATATGGACTAAGTGACACATATATCCAAATTTCATTAATTTAGACCAAAAAACTTCGGAATTATGACGAATTGAAACTTTATATAGCCTGGGGGCGTGGCTCCGCCTACTTTTCCAAAACTATATATTGTCTATGCTGTACCCAGGGAACTCAAGTATATATTGTGAAAATTTCATAAAGATCGGGTGAGTTCTTTTGCGCCTATAAAAGACACACATTTTTTATATCTATTTTTGTTACGCACACAAGGTATATTACTTTATTCGGCATAAACGAATCGAGATATATATTTATTAATGTACATCAAAACGTTCGGGATGAAAAGTAAAATATCCGGGGAAGTAGTTAATATCCCACTGCAATAGCGAAGTTGTATATCTTTTTTGATTTTCATACCTTTCATGAACATGAAATGTTTGTACGTACGAGAATAGTCCCATCAAAAAGTATACTGAAATGATGAGGAGGATGAGCTGAGTCGATGTAGGTGTGTCCGTCTCTCGATACGTCTATCTGTCTGTCCGTCTGTCTATTTGAACGCAAATACGAACTGAAAGTATTAAAATAGACCTGCGTAAGTTGGGATGCCATAATAGATCACTACTAGGTATATAATGTTCCCGAACTTAAACTTCCTTACTTGTTTTTTCTCTAACACCTCTTCTAAAATTTTCTATTCCTACTCCCCTTCTTCTTCCTTGTCCTCTGCGGGTACTGATGTACATATTTTCGAAGATATTGCAGTTTAACTTTTTTTTGGTCTTGGTGCCGCTGGCTAACCTGGCTTTTTCAAAAACTATATACAGTAGGGTGGGTCGATTTGTATGGACGAAAGTTAACCGATATCGCGCCTTCGATTTTTCGATAGGTTTTGGGCTCAGGAGAAAAAAGTTCCCAAAAAAATAGTTTTCGAGCCTGCGAAATTTAATTTTTTTTACTTTTTTCGACTTTGGTTTTTAAGTTTTTTTTTCATTTTCATTTGATTTTAAAATTTTCATGTACGAGTATACCCTGTCCGACCCAAAAATGTCCGCTAAAAATTTTGACGAGAACAGTTTTTTGAAAAAAAAAAAAATTTTTTGGGTTTTGGGGAGTGTTTTGGTCAAAAAATTTACCCTTTCGCTATTTTCTTTTAAGGGTTTCTTTCAGCATAGATGCAAAAATGTTTTCGATGAAAATGAATTTGTCTCATATTTCCTGTCCCACTTAAAATTACGCGCTAAAAACTTTGGCGACAACAGTTTTTAGAAAAAAAATTATTTTCGGGGTTTGGGACTTGGTTTGGTCGAAAAATCGACTTTTTCGATTTTTTATGAATTTTTTTTTTCAAGGCTCAAAATCATTTTTTATGCATTTTTTTCCGTTTCAATTGGCGTAGTCCCAAGTGAATATGCGGTAAAGACGGTGATAAATGCAGCTTTTTGAAAAAAAATGTATTTAATGGAGTTTTAGAAGAATTTTGGTCGAAAAAACTACTTTTTTTTAGATTTTTCGTTGGCAAAACTCAATTTTAGCATTCATTGCAAACTTTGGTATACTGTATCTTGGAGAATAATGTGATTTGGTCGATGTATCAGCGACATCCATTGGAGTATCATCTTGCAAATCTGAGGGAGTTGGCTGATACGTTACATCACCAGATGATGGCAATGATGGTGGTATTGTATACACTTCTGTCTCTGAAGGATCCTCAAAAACAGGTATTGTTAGTGTTCTATCGTTGAGCTGGTCAAAAATGAAGTCTTTGAGGTTATCGGGAATTTTACCACAGTTGCAAAGATTTGTTTGTAGTGGGCATTTGCATTGTGCGATGAAGAATATTTTCTTTGTACCTTCAACGAAACTTTGAAATTTTTCCAAATATCGTCCGGACCTAGACAATTCCTTGTATTTGTCAAGTAATGCATGTAGTTTTTTTGTGACGGCTCTTTTATCCAATAAATCGATATTTAAAGTAAAGTAAAGTTTAAAAAAGTAAAACTTCAGAATATCCAATGCAGTTGGCAAAGAAAGTTCATCTAGATCGCTTGCTGGACCAAATAGTTCCACAGTATGAGAATGCAAGTTGCCTAACGGCGGTGCTGACATTGATGCTTCTTCTACTTCGCCCTCATTGTGCTCTACATTTCCTGATGATGATGATGCTCTTTCGTCCATATTGTGTTCCATATGCCTCCTAACAAAACAAAATTTAAATTACACATTAATTGAAAAAAAAATTTAAAACATTTTCACCACGAATTTTTAATATATTTCAAGTATTCACTTTTTCACTGTGGCATGCACAAATAATTCACCAAAGGGCAAAGAAGAAAAATAATATTTACACCACACAACCGCAAAAAAATGTCAAGCTTGATCAATGTAAATGTACTTTACACATAAATTTACTGTAACTACGTACCTTTACTTTGGATTATTTTTTTTTAAACTGTTTACACTTATTTTGTCGAAAGAATGAAACATGAAAAAACTTTATAAAGGGTGTTTTTTTAGGGGTATAGAACTTCGAATTGAAATAAAACACAAGAAAATCGTTTTAAGGTCCATCAATTTGGCTTTATTGGAAGGATAATTTTATGCCATTAATGTTTAAATATGATTTCGGGCATGTGGCCGCCGCGGCTGGCTCGAATAAAGCCAATTCTACAGGTCCAATTTTCAACCACTTTTTCGAGCATATGGGGCCGTATGTCGGCAATAACGCCACGAATGTTGGCTTCCAATTCCCCTAACGTTTCTGGTTTGTTGGTGTAGACGAGCGACTTCACATATCCCCAAAGAAAATAATCCAATGGTGTCAAATCACACGACCTTGGTGGCCAATTGACAGGTCCATTCCGCGAAATTATGCGCTCATCGAATGTTTCCTTCAATAAATCGATTGTGACGTGCGCTGTGTGGCATGTAGCGCCGTCTTGTTGGAACCACAACTCATCCACATTCATGCCATCCAATTCGGGAACAAAATAGTCGGTTATCATGGCTCTATACCGGTCTCCATTAACGGTAGCTGCCTCTCCAGCATTATTGCGGAAGAAGTATGGCCCAATGACTCCACCAGCCCATAGAGCACACCAAACAGTCAGTTTTTGTGGATGTAATGGCGTTTCAAGGGTCTCATGTGGATTCTCTTCACTCCAAATGCGGCAATTTTGCTTGTTGACGTAGCCATTCAACCAAAAATGAGCCTCATCACTGAACAAAATTTTGCGATGAAAATCAGCATCGAAATCAATCTCATTTTCGGCCCATACACCAAAATCACGACGCATTGCATGGTCTCGCGGCTTTAATTCTTGCACAAGCTGGATCTTGTAAGGTCGCAAGCCAAGATCTTTGCGCAAAATCTTCCATAAAGTTGATGGACAAAGCTCCAATTGCTGTGCACGGTGGCGAATCGATTCATGCGGGTCCTCTTCAACACTTTGCTCTACAGCGGCAATTGTTTCTTCGGTGCGCACTGGTCGACGTCTCTGCGGATGCGTATTATCACATAGAGTAAACGTAGTGCGAAAACGATCCATGGTTAACCGAATTAATTGCTCTGATGGACGATTATGTCGACCATAAAATGGACGGAGCTCACGGTAAACTTCGCGAACTGAACCATTATTTTCGAAATAAATTTGCACGATTTGCAAGCGTTGTTCTTTTATCAACCTGTTCATGATGAAATGGCAAACCAAACTGAACATAAATGACATTAGAGTTGCCAGATTTTACCACAAAATGCCAGTTTTATCTCTATTCGAAAAACAAACCTGTAAAAAAAACACCCTGTATGATTGTGTTTAGTGACGCTAAAACCACATATACGTACGTTTGTTGAATGAATATCAACGGTCGACATTGATGTCTGAATATCGGTCATTAATATCGATCACTAATACATATGAAACCGCATCAAAAAGAGAAAAGAAAGAAATTTAATTTATTTCTTCATTTACATTTGTCAATGAAAAATCTAAAAAAAAGTCGTTTTTTCGACCAAAATTCTTCTAAAACTCCATTAAATCAATTTTTTTTAAAAAACTGCATTTACCACCGTCTTTAAGGCAGGAATTCACTTGGGACTACGGCAGTTGACACGGAAAAAAAAAATTAAAAATGATTTCGAGCCTTGAAAATGAAAAAAAAAATGCATAAAAAATCGCAAAAGTCGATTTTTCGACCAAAACCCGAAAATAACACTTTTTTTTTCAAAAAACTGTTATCGCCAACGTTTTTAGCGGATAATTTTAAGTGGGACGGGAAATATGAGACAAATTCGTTTTCACCGAAAACATTTTTGCATGCATGCTGAAAAAACCCTTAAAAAAATGGCTTAAGGGTAATTTTTTGACCGAAACACTCCCCAAAACCCAAAAAATATTTTTTTTTCTCAAAAAACTGTTATGGAAATGGAAATTTTAAAATCAAATGAAACTTTTTTAGTAGGTCATGAAAAAAACCTTAAAAATCGAAGTCGAAAAAAGTAAAAAAAATTAAATTTCGCAGGCTCGAAAATTATGTTTTTGGGTATGCGTAGTGGAACTTTTTTTTCCTGAGCCCAAAACCTATCGCAAAATCGATGGCGCGATATCGGGTAATAAATCGACCCAAACTGCCTCTTTCGTCACCAACAAGCTCCTGAACCTACCGCGAGAGTTTCAGAGACACCGACAATAAACTGTGGACATTAATGAAGCACAAAGAAAACACAAAATATGTGGGCATGCCACCGCCCACTTTTCCATAATTATGTAAATCTTGACCAAGTGACATATATATCCTAATATCATTAACTTAGATCAAACACGTTCAGATTTATGAAGAATTGAAATTCTGTATTGCCTGGGGGGTGGCACCGCCCACTTTTCTAAAACTATGTGAACCTTGACTAGGGGATATATATATCCAGATATCATTAATTTAGATCAAACACATTTAGAGTTATGACAAACCGAAATTTTTGCATAGTCTGGAGGCGTGACACCGCCCACTTTTTCACAACTATATATAGACCGTGTAGTGCCCAGCGAACTTATGAACCTATTGTGAAAGTTTGATAGACTTCGATAATAAACTGTGGATATTAGTGAAGCACAAACAAAACACAAAATATGTGGGCATGCCACCGCCCACTTTTCCATAATAATGTAAATCTTGACCAAGTGATACATATATCCTAATATCATTAATTTAGACCAAACACGTTCAGATTTATGAAGAATTGAAATTTTGTATTGCCTTTTCCAAAATTATATAAAGCCTATGCTGAAACCAGTGAATCCAAGAATATATTGTGAAAATTTCATGTAGATCGGTTGAGTACTTTGGACGCCTATAAAGGACACACAGAGACACATTCATTTTTGAGTTCGGTGGGCTTGCCCAGAAAAGTTACGCCTCGCTGCTTGTAAGCGTAAGTGTAAGCTCCTTTGGGCTCGGTAGGGCAGCGAAATTACGCGTAAAATCTGCCTGCGTCTCTGTCTGTGCCTTGTAGTTGATGTTGTTTCTGTGCATATCTTAGTTGTAGTGATATGTATCCCTGTGGGGAAAATCTCTAGTTCTGAACTGGCGCGTTTCGAACCACAAGTAGTTTGCCTTCAATCTCTTTCACATGTAATCAACTGGCGAATTTAATATGGCGATGTTCTAGGCGGTGGAAATTGTCCCCCGCTGCATTACATCTTCGACAGTTCCGAACTAGTTAAAAATTCGACAGCTGGGATGTACAAGGTGGCGCAAAATAAGCTTCCGATGTTCAGCATATCGGTTGTGGCACGTGCAGTGTGTGCTGTTGCACCGTCTTGTTGGAACCACATGTTTTCCAATCCCAATTCATCAAGTTGCGGCAAAAAGAACTCGTTGATCATTGCTCTGTAGCGCTCACCATTCACCATAAGTTTGGCCCCGACCGATTATTAGTCAAATAAATAGTCAGCAATATTCCGCCTTCTGGAGCAGTGTAGCGTAACATTGTTTATTAACGTGTATTTCGCATGTGTTTACTAAACAAATGTCAAAACAGAACTGACTTTAGGGGCCAATCGCAAAATTTATAGCATTTTCTGATAGGAGGATTACTTTTGCGCCACCCTGTAGTTTGCTTATTACTAATATTGCTCTAGTTCTGAACTATTTCCAATTTGTGCAGTTTGGATGTAGTTAGTTTAGAACTAAACAAAATATTTGGAGAAGCCTTCCATGGTAGAACTACACTCGGAAACTTTTCGCCAAATGAAATGTAAAACTTTTTCAATCCACTTTTGATATTAAATTTCCGAGGACTCGAACCTTGGTTCTGCGGTGTGGTAATCCAGCAACACTACCGCCACACCATGCCGGTTAGTTCATCCACTATTAGTAATTTGAGCCAAAATTTTAAACCATTCATTCATAATGTATATAATGATAATTTTATTTTTATTTTTTTTATTATACCTAGTAGTGCTTCGCACACAAGGTATATTAACTTTAGTCGCGTAACGGCAGTACGTAACGGCATTAACGGATCGAGATAGATATTGACTTATATATATCAAAATGTTCAGAACGAAAAGAGAAATTGATTAAGTCATGTCCGTCTGTCTGTGAACACGATAACTTGAGCAAATTTTGAGATATCTTAATGAAATTTGGTCTGCGGGTTCCTTGGCACTCATCTCCGAGCGCTATTTAAAATGGGCTAAATCGGATGATAGCCACGCCCACTTTTTATATATATAATATTTTTGAAACACAAAAAAATTTATTACTCAGTACATAATACACCTATAAGGATAAAATTTAGTGAATATATTGAGATTGAGGCATAAAATACCTTTTTCAAGAAATTTTTGCAAAAGGACGTGGCACCGCCCACTTTTGATTAAGTCAAATTTAGAAATAATATAAATTATAAATCAGAAACCGTTCAAGATATCGAAACGAAATTCAGCACGCAGGTTTGCAGGTATGCAGGGAATGTTCCACAAATGGGCGGGATCGGTTAAGGTCTACGCCCACTTTTATATGAAAGATTTTGAAAAGGATCGTAGATATATTAAATAGGCAATAACTTTGCGTAAAATAGCTTTACATCATTTATATTTCAGTTTTAAAGTTTCCGTAAACAAAAAAATCTAAAAACTTAAAAGTTTTGAAAATGGGCCTGGTTCCGACCCTTTTATAGTGGAATATTCCACAAAACTTTTTATGCCATAACTCCGCCAAAAATTTATTTGTCGAAACGAAATTTGGTGATAATATTCTATATATAAAGGTAACTGTTTGCTGTGGGCGAAATCGGTTAATGTCCACGCCCAGTTTTTTAACATAGTTCTGAAAATTTTTTTGTAAAATTTAAAGCGCGATATTTCTTCAACTCAGCAAGTTATATCAATTAGATTTAGCACACAAAATAAGATTTTTAAGAAAACCTCGGCCGCAAAAAAATTTTTCAATTTCGAAGAAGTAGGCGTGGCGCCGCCGACTTTTCAGCATAAAATTTCTGCTATTTTCAAAGGCAATTGCTTATAATTCGATTTTATTATTTCAATGAAAATTGGTCAGCTGCTTCTCAGTAGTATGTATTATACTCCTGTAAAAAATTAGCTAAATCGGGAAACACACAAGCGAAAAATTCGGGCACGTAGTTAATAGCCCACTGCAATAGCGAAGTTATATATCTTTTTTTGATTTTCATACCTTTCATAAACATTAAATGTATGTAAGTATGAGAACAAGAAGAGAAAAGTTCACTAAAATGATCAGCACGAGCGGAGTCGATTTAGGCATGCCCGCCTCTCCGTCCGTCTGTCTGTCTGCCCATCTGTCTATTTGAACCCAATCTAGTCTCTCAGTTTTACAAAAGAATGCTGAAATTCGTGGTTTGCTTTGGCCGTTTCATAATATACTAGCAACCCCGATAGACGTTGTTTTGACATTTTGATATATAGAACACATCTATATATAAAATTTCATTCACTTGAACCAAATAAACTCCGAACTATACCGAACTGCAGCTTTATATGACCTGGGGGATTTTCCAAAAGCTATATACAGACTGTATCGTACCCAGCGAATTCCTGAACTTATCGTAAAAGTTCAAGAGCAAAACAAAACACAAAATATGTGGGTGTGGCAACGCCCACTTTTGAAAAATGATGTAGATATTGACTAAGTGACACATATATCCCAATTTCATTAATTTAGACCAAAAAACTTCCGAATTATGACGAATTGAAACTTTATATAGCCTGGGGGCGTGGCTGCCCTACTTTTCATATACTATATGGTGTCTATGCTGTACCGAGTGAACCCAAGTATATATTGTGAAAATTTCATAAAGATCGGTTTTGTTCTTTGGCGCCTATAAGAGACACCGTTTTTTATATCTATTTTTGTTACGCACACAAGGTACGAGTATATTACTTCTTTCGGCATAAACGAATCGAGATATATATTTATTAGTTTATATCAAAACCTTCAGGATGAAAAGTAAAATATCCGTGCAAGTAGTTAATACCCCACTGCAAAAGCGAAGTTGTATATCTTTTCTGATATTCATTCCTTTCATGAACATGAAATGTTTGTACGAATACTGAAATGATCAGGAGGATAAGCTGAGTCGATATAGCCATCCGTCTTTCGGTACGTCTGTCTGTCTGTTCGTCGGTCTATTTGAACGCAAATAGGAACTGAAAGTATTAAAATAGACCTGCGTAAATTGGGATGACATAATAGATCACTACTAGGTGTATAATGTTCGGTTCCACCCGAACTTAGGCTGTCTTACTTGTTTATGGTTTAAAATTAAATCCTCTCTTTAAAGATTATTAGATGAACAAAAAAATTTTCCAAATGCGAATCCGAATGCCTTTTAATGATTACACAACTGCCGGTTTAGAACTATTGAAAATATAGTTCCTATCGCACAAGTTCTTATTAGCCACTTTATCTCCAGTTCTGAACCAGAAATTGTTCTCAGTAGTTATTGACTTCCCACAGGGTTATTATTCGGTAATCGTAAATCTAAACACGATGAATGCTATCAATCGGCAAAAGAAGAGGGGAACTCCGTTTATCATAAATATACACAGTTTTTACAAAAACAAAATAAGTGATTATTTATATTAAATTTATTTTAGCTCAGAATACTCAGGAAGGTAGTTAATTTGTTTTGTTTGTGTAATCTTTGTGGGTATACTTATGGGATGAAACCCAAAAAAATAAACTAATATAACATCAAGTAAAATAAAATAAAATAGTGCAAAATAAAATTTAATTAAATTAAAATAAAACAAAATAAAATTTAATTAAAAGGACCTATGATAACGGGAAGGAAAGGAAGGAAAAGGAAAAGAGATTAAAGGAAAGGAAAGAAAGGAAAACAAAGGAAAGGAAAGGAGAGGAAAGGAAAGAAAGGAAAGGAAAGGAAAGGAGACTAAATTAAAGGAAATGAAAGTAAAGGAAAGGAAAGGAAATAAAAAGAAAAGAGAGGAAAGGAAAGGAGATTAAAAGAATGGAAAGGAAGGGAAAGGAAAGGAAAGGGAAGGAAAATAAAGGAAAGGAAAGGAAATGAAAGGAAAGGAGATGAAAGGAAAGGAAATCAAATTAAAGACAAGGAAAGGAATGTTAAGGAAAGGTAAGAAAAAATTAAATAAAATAAAAAGAGAAAAGAAATAGAAAGAGAGAATAGAAAAGGAAATAAAATAAAAATATAATAATGTCTAATAGTTGTCTTGGGCTGTGTGTTTGTTTAAATTTATGTCTCCTAGCAGTGGTGCATGTGGTGATGTTGTTAACAGACTTGTCATGATAAATTTGTTCTGCCAGCAACATAAGGGACTTAACATAGTTCATTTCAATGCCAGAAGTTTCTTCTTCTTTAAATGGTCATCTAACCGGCTGGGCGATTTTGACCGTCCAACAAAGCTCGCCAGTCGTTTCTTCGTTGCGCCAACTGGCGCCAATTGGAAACACCGCGGGATCGCAAATCGGTCTCCACTTGGTCCTTCCATCGGAGTGGTGGTCTCCCTCTTCCTCTGCTTCCACCGGCGGGTGCCGATAAGAATACCTTCTGGGCTGAAGCATCTTCGCTCATTCGCACTACGTGGCCTAGCCAGCGAAGCCGCTGTGTTTTAATTCGCTGAACTATGTCGGCGTCTGCGTAAAGTTCATACAGCTTATCATTAAATCTTCTTCGGTACTTGCCGTCGCCAACGCATAGAGGTCCACAAATCTTTCGAAGAACCTTTCTCTCGAATACTCCCAGAGCCGCCTCATCAGATGTTGTTAGTGTCCACGCTTCTGCACCATATAGAAGGACGGGTGCGATGAGTGACTTGTAGAGTGTTATTTTCGTTCGTCGAGAGAGGACTTTACTTTTCAATTGGCTACTCAGTCCGAAGTAGCATTTGTTTGCAAGAGTGATTCTTCGTCGGATTTCTAGGCTAACATTATTGTTGGTATTAATGCTGCTTCCCAGGTAAACGAAGTCCTTTACTATTTCGAAATTATTGCTGCCAACAGTGGCTTGGTTGCCAAGGCGCGAATGCGCTTACTCTTTGCATGATGACAGAAGGTACTTCGTTTTGCCCTCGTTCACCACCAATCCCATTTTCTCCGCTTCTTTTTCTAATTTGGAGTAAGCAGAAGTTACGGCGCGGTTGTTAAGGCCAATGATATCAATATCGTCAGCATATGCCAACATGTGCACGCTTTTATAAAATATTGTTCCAGCGCGGTTAAGTTCTGCAGCTTGTATTATTTTCTCCAGCATTAAATTAAAGAAATCGCACGATAAGTGGTCACCCTGTCTGAAACCTCGTTTAGTTTCGAACGGCTCGGAGAGGTGCTTCCCTATTCTGACCGAGCTGGTGGTGTTGCTCAAGGTCATTTTGCATAGCCGTATAAGTTTTGCGGGGAAACCAAATTCAGACATAGCGGCATATAGGCAGCTCCTTTTCGTGCTATCGAAAGCGGCTTTAAAATCAACAAAGAGATGATGCGTGTCGATTCTTTTTTCACGGGTTTTTTCCAAGATTTGGCGTATTGTAAAAATCTGGTCGATGGTAGATTTACCAGGTCTGAAGCCACACTGATAAGGTCCAATCAGTCTGTTCACATCAGGCTTCAGTCTTTCGCACAATACGCTTGATAGGACCTTATATGCGATATTCAAAAGGCTGATTCCGCGATAGTTGGCGCAGGTTGCAGGATCGCCCTTCTTGTGGATTGGGCAGAGAACACTTAGATTCCAATCTTCAGGCATGCATTCATCCGACCAAATTCTGCATAGAAGCTGATGCATGCGCCTTACCAGCTCCTCGCCTCCGTGTTTGAATAGCTCAGCAGGCAAACCATCAGCGCCAGCTGCTTTATTGTTTTTCAATCGGGATATTGCTATTCGCACCTCATTATAGTCGGGTTGTGGAACGTCAATTCCATTATCTTCGATTGTGGGCTCGGGTTCGGCATCTTCTCTGGTTTCTTGCTCAGTTTCTCCATTTAAAAGGGCAGAGAAGTGATCCCTCCATATTCTGAGTGTTCTCTGAACATCGGTCACCAGGTCGCCGTTCTCATTCTTACAGGAGGTAGCCCCGGGTTTAAAACCTTCTGTCATACGCCGAATTTTTTGATAGAATTTTCGGGCATTATTCCCGTTGGCCAGCATCTCAAGCTCCTTTATTTCACGCTTTTCTGCCTCTCTTTTTTTCGCCCGGAAAAGCCGCCTCGCTTCCCTCTTCAACTCGCGGTAGTGTTCACACACACTCCTCGTTGCATTCGATCTCAGCGTTGCCTTGTAGGCTTCGTCCTTTCTTTTCGTTGCAGTGCCAGAAGTTTAAATAATGAAAAAATGGTTTCCCTTCGAGGCATCTGCAGTTGATGTCATCTGTGTGACTGAAACCTGGTTCGGACATGAAATTGATGATATTCACTTTACAATTAATAACTATAGATTAGTTCGCAATTATAGAATGGATAAAAAAGGAGGTGGTGTAGCAATATTTGTTAAAAATAACATTCAGTCTAAAGTGGTATTGAGATCTGAAAGCCCAGGGGTGGAGTACTTATTTGTTGGGATTTGTGATAGTCGTGTTAAAATGTTAGTAGCGTGCGTATACAACCCCCACAGGTCTACAAATCTTGATATCTTTTTTTTTATCGTTGGCCTCTTATATAGTGTACTATGATTACCTCATTGTTAGTGGAGACCTAAATATTAACATTCTTGTTCGTGAGTGTTTCAGTGATAGATTGTGCGATAATGTTGCCGCAGCAGGCCTGTATTTTGTTAATACGAATGTACCTGCAAGATACACTAAAAACTGTTCACGGCCGCCGTGGTGTGGAGGTAGTGTTGCCGGCCTACCACACCGAAGGTCCATGGTTCGAGCCCTGGTACAGGTAACATCAAAAGTGATTTGAAAAAAAAAGTTTTTCAAAAACGGGGTCGCCCCTCGGCAGTGGTTTGGCAAACTCTCCGAGTGTATTTCTGCCATGACAGGCTTCTCAGCAAAAATTCGTCTCCTTTGTAGATGCCGTTCGGAGTCGGCAAAAAACTGTAGGTCCCACCAATTTGTAGGGAAAATTCAAATCGGCACACCACAAATTGGAAGAGAAGCTTGGCGCAAAAATCTCTTAGGAGGTTTATGATGATATACCTGTTGTATATCGCGCCATAAAGAGAGAAAGAGAGTCTATTAGATTATTTTATTATCTCCGACCCTGAAATTGTTTTAAACTTTGACCAAATATAATTTTTATCTAACCATGACCTTATTCTTTGTACTCTAGATCTTAAGTTTGACCGCGTCAGTAGGTATAGTAGTACCTATACCTTAAGAGATTACAGCTCACTTGACAATAATGCTTTATTTTATGATATGTCTTGTATGTTCTACTGGAGTGAATGTTGGTGTTTGTCTACTGTTAATGAAAAACTGAAAATAATTGAGGCCTATGACCAGCACATTCTTTTTCGAACTCGAAAAGTTAGATCTCAGCCATGTCCATGGTTCAACAGTAATGTATTGGTTGCAATTAAAGCTCGTAATAAAGCGTATTGGAACTGGAAAAGAAAAAGGAGTGGGGCGGACTGGGAGCTTTATAAAAATTCAAGGAATCATGCCACCAAAATCATTAAAAAAGAAAAGTTTAAGTTCTTTTCAGCGCGGCTGAACCCAGATCTCCCCGGAGAAATTTAAAAAACTTACGTGTGTGTGGTAAGGCTCTCACTGAATGTACCCTTAGCTCAGATGTGCTTAACACTGCCTTTGTAAATTGTCCTTTGAATGTTTCGTCTCGTCTATCCGCACGTTATTCATCTGTTATTTTTGAGTTCTGTACGGTGTCGGAATCTGAAGTCATAAGGTGCACATATAAAATTGGAACTAATGCAATTGGGTTGGATGGAATTCCGATTAAATTCGTCAAAATAATTTTGCCAATATAATAAACACCATAACTCACATCATCAACTATGCCATTACGAGCTCATGCTTTCCTAAACTGTGGAAAATAGCCAAAGTTCGACTATGTCCCAAAAATAATAAAGCAAGCTCTCTAGAAGATTATAGGCCCAGAAGTATTTCACCAGTGCTATCTAAAGTGTTTGAAAGGCTATTAGCTGAACAGATCAGCTCGCATGTTACTGAGCACAACTTACTTTCGCCAAACCAGTCAGGTTTTAGAGCTAAACACAGCTGTTCAACAGCTTTAATAAAAATATTTGATGACCTACGCGTATCATTTGATAAAGGCCACCTAACTCTTCTGTGTCTGCTTGACTTTTCAAAAGCATTTGACTCACATACTACCATGTATTAAGCTACAGCAACATTTTGGATTTGGTAGTAACGCCCTGAGGTTGATGGAAAGTTACCTATCTGACAGGTATCAGTTTGTCAGTAGTGGATCAGATATATCGGAGCCAAGGAAGGTGGTGACTGGAGTTCCGCAAGGGTCCATACTTGGTCCTTTGCTTTTTAGTATTTTCCTGAATGATGTGTTTTATGTCTGCGAGTTTGTAAGTATTCATGCATACGCTGATGATATTCAGCTTTACTTATTCGATAGTTTTAGCAATATGCAATAAATAATGATTTATCTGCTATTTTATGTTGGGCAAATGACAATGGATTTTGTCTTAACGCAGCTAAATCATATGTTTTGCCCATTGCCAAGAAAAGTATCGCAAATCTTACAATACCTGATTTAAGTATTGTGAAGACCGTCAGTAAAGTTAGAAACTTTGATGTTATACGAGTAATGAATACTAGCCTTACTGGTACTGATCATATCAACTCCGTGGTAGGAAAGCTGAATGGCACTATGCGTAGCTTGCGACAGTCTTCGCCCTATACGCCATGTCATATCAGAAGAAAGCTTGCCATCCAACTCGTTATACCCCTTATTACGTACTCGGAACTGATCTACCATAAGCTCGACTCAGGATCTACCCATAAAATGGAGGTTTCCTTTAACTACGTTACTCGGTATGTCTATGGGTTACATAGGCTTGAAAACATATCCGCTTGGAGATCTACTAGACTTCTCGGTTGTAACCTGTCTGATTACCAGAAGGCAAGGAGTTGCATATTTCTGTTTCGCCTAATTCTAACAAAAACACCGGCATACTTGTATAACAAAATTGTATTTAATAGGTCTCTCCGCTCATGCACTCTGACCGTACCTAATTTCAATGAAGCATCTTCGAGTAAGCTGTTTTTTGTCAACACCACGCGTCTCTGGAATTCAATCCCTGCTTCTGTGAGGAACTCCCTAGACCAAAGCGACTATAGACGTATTCTTTACAGTTATTTTTTTAATCATAAGACTTAAATTGGCCACCTCAAATAATTTCAAATAACTTTCTCTTTATTTCCTCTATCTTATTTTCCTATACTCGTTTTTATATTTCTTGATTTGTTTATTTATGTAACTTAAATTTACATTTAAGCTCATTTTCATATATTTTTATTAGATCTGAATTATGAATTTTTGGCAACCTTTTTTCCTTAAATTTGTATTTCTTTGCTGGCTTGAGGTCCGTGTTCAATAATTATAAAAATTAAAAACACATTTTCATTTTTTCGTTAAAATCGATATATTTCGACTGCTCAACGGCAATCATCTTCAGGATTGTAGCAACTAACAAAAATAAACATTAACAATAAACAAATTTTGCATTTTAAATATCACATAAATACATACTTTTATTAACACATCTGCTCTCTGTGACGTGGAGTATGGTACTGTTTTTTAGTGAGCAGGTGTTTGTAGATATGTGCTGTGTGATCAACGTCGCTCTTATAGTTGAGTCTTGTGTTAATCGGAGTATTAATAATGTGTAACATTTCTAGTGTGAAGCGTTTGTTATAGTGTTGTTCTTGTTGCAGTATTTTAGTTTCATCAAAGTTTGGTGTGTGGCCGCTCTCTGCACAGTGGGCCATGAGTGCCGTTTTTTGATTATTTACTTGATGGCAAAATTTAAAATCATCTCTATTGCCTTTACATGGTATCTTGTAAACTACGTTATTTTTTTCCATGATTGGTATTTTCGATTTTGTTTTGTTAAATATGTTTTTTAAAGTGTTCGTAGGTTTATGCGCAATTTTTGTGGTTTCTTTATCATAGCAGTCAGATTTTGCTAGACGCTCTGATAGTTGCGGTACATAAGCCACCGACTTGAAAATAATTGGTTTATCGGGGGTTTTTTGGACTATTTGGATTTTTGGTTTTTCGTAATAAAGTTTTTATGGTTTTTTCGGAAAATCATTATTTCTTAGTAATGTAAAAATTTCTTTTTTAACTTCTTTATGGTATACTTCATCTGAGGTCTGCAACATTTTCCGTATACAGCCCTTTGCTGTATTCATAATCATGGTTTTCGGATGTTTTGAATTAAAGTTTATAATTCGTCCTGATGCTGTAGGCTTTTGATACCACTTTAGTTTTAATTGATTTCCTCGTCTGTTTATTATGGTAATTCCTCATCGTTCTCTAGTTCTATAGTAAATTTTATATTTTTGTCAAAGGCGTTCAGTGTGTTAAGTGTGTTTTGTATTTCATTTTCTTTTATTATAGCGAATAAATCGTCGACGTATTTTGTAAGTATTCTTGGTTTATGTCGCAACTTCAGCACGGTATCATCTAATAGTTTTTCCATACCTATATCCGCTATTATTGGGGATGTGGGTGCTCCCATCGGCATTCCTTTTAGTTGTGTATAGATAGTATCATTAAATTTGAAAAATCTGCTTTCTTGAATGCAGAATTTAATTATTTCCATGAACAGCTGTTTTGGTATTTTTGTGTATTCTTTAATTGTTATCCATTTTTCTTGTATGATTTCAAGTGCCAGCTGTATCGGGATGCTAGGGAAAATCGAAACTACATCAAAGGAAATAAGCTTTTCATCATCAAATATATATGTGTTGTTTACTCTTTCTTTAAACTCAATTGTGTTTTTAATATTGTACGTAGAACTCGCCGTTACGTTTTTTAAAATGTCTGCCATATATTTGGACAGTGTGTAAGAAGGTGACCCAATTGCTGAGCATATTGGTCTTAATGGAGTTCCTTCCTTATGAATCTTCGGGAGGCCGTAGATTCTGGGTGGTTGTGCGGTGGTTGTTATCATTCTCTTTCTCTCCGTCTTTGTGATTAATTCCATGTTGAACAGTTTGTCTAGTAGTGCATTATTCTTGCTTTGTAAACGTGATGTTGGATCCTGTCTCTGTGCTCTATATGTTGCTAGATCTATTAATATATCCTCCATTTTCTTGTTGTAATCATCGATTTCCATTGCCACCGTTTTATTCCCTTTGTCGGATGTTAAAATTCTAACGTTTTTATTTTCTTTCAAGAATTTCTTAGTTTGCTCCACTGTATCTATAATTGCATTGCCTATTACACTATGTTCGTTTGTTGTTGTATGGTTTGATATTAACAAAGAGAGTTTTGTGCGAGCTTCCTCTTGTTGATCTTTCTTTTTATGCTTTGTACCAAAACTTCACCGTCTGCTACGTATTTAAAGAGAGGGAAATTCTTGTTATCTACAGGTAGTGCGAACTTCGGCCCCTTTGCTAGCAATGCTTGAATATCTGGCGGGAATTCCAATTTGGTTTTGTTTACAAACCACTCTTCACGCTTGGTGTTGTTGGTGAATACTTCATTTCGTTTCGCTCTAATTTTCTTATATTTTAGCTCTTGACGCTTTTTTAGTGTTGTTGTGGTTTTTTTCGCGACATTACTCTCTCTCTCTCTCTATGGCGCGATATACAACAGGTATATCATCATAAACCTCCTAAGAGATTTTTGCGCCAAGCTTCTCTTCCAATTTGTGGTGTGCCGATTTGAATTTTCCCTACAAATTGGTGGGACCTACAGTTTTTTGCCGATTTCGAACGGCATCTACAAAGGAGACGAATTTTTGCTGAGAAGCCTGTCATGGCAGAAATACACTCGAAGAGTTTGCCAAACCACTGCCGAGGGGCGACCCCGTCTTGAAAAACTTTTTTCAAATCACTTTTGATGTTACCTGTACCAGGGCTCGAACCATGGACCTTCGGTGTGGTAGGCCGGCAACACTACCTTCACACCACGGCGGCCGCCGCGACATTACTCTCGCTATCCAACAATTCTTCGAAATCTTTTTCACTCAATTGTTTTTTTATTTTGTTGGTTAATTGCTCTCTCTGTTGGTTTAATCGTTGTAATATATGGTGTTTTTGTTTTATAAGTAAGCTTAAGATTTTTGTAAGGAAAAAGTGTGTATGTCTGTGTATCATTTTATCTATGCCCGAGTGCTTGTCCGAGTCAGATACAAATAAATTCTTACATCTAGTGCAGTTTTTTATAAAATTCGGAATAATTTTTGACTTTCTACATTTTAATAGGAACTTAATACTTTTTTTTACTTTTACCAATTTTTTAGATGTTAATTGCAGTTTGTTGATTGTTGCTTTAACGTTTTTGTTGTTGTTTTTTATTGTAGCATATACCATGTTTGGTTGTTTATGCCTGCGGCGTGCCTTCCGTCTATGTAAATTATGAATTTTTGGCGACCTTTTTTCCTTAAATTTGTATTTCTTTGCTGGCTTGAGGTCCGTGTTCAATAATTGTAAAAATTAAAAACACATTTTGATTTTTTCGTTAAAATCGATATATTTCGACTGCTCAATGGCAATCATCTTCAGGATTGTAGCAACTAACAAAAATAAACATTAACAATAAACAAATTTTGCATTTTAAATATCACATAAATACATACTTTTATTAACACGTCTGCTCTCTTAGACGTGGAGTAAAGATTTCATTATGCTAATGTACTAATGTGATATTAAATAAATATAATACAATGCAATACAATACAATAGCATAAAAGATAACAGAAAGATGGTCAATAAAGGAGTAGCTAATAACTAAAATAAAAGCAAGTTTTGTGGTTGAAATTCCACTACTTTGCGAGGGCAAACTGAATTAAATTTATGTACAGGATACACATGTTTACACATCAGAGTTTGAGAACTTGGTACTCACGCCTTCTTTTTTATTGATAAGATAACCGATTTCTGAATAAATTTATCTTGGTTTAAGAAATAGTCGGAAAAAAACTCCTTCTGTCGGTAGCTGATTTTCCAAAATGAAGTTATCTGTTTGTTACAAATTTTTGCAATTTTTTTGTGTCAAAGTGTTTACCAACTAAGGGAGGTTGTAAGAGGAACTAAAATTTAAAGCAAGCGAACTTAAAATACTTACAGCCCTACTCTCCACTTTTTGTTAATTTCTTATAGAATTTTAAAACCATCCCTATGTTTCTCTTCTCCATAACAACACCAACGTATATTTCCCAAACAAAAATCCTTTTATGGTGATTGTTGTTGGAGCAAAGCTCGAATTTTTATGTTTGTTTGTTAATTGATATTAGAGGAAAAATTACAACGTTATGCACAGCGATGGTATGGGATGACATGTTTCGAAGTGCCCAACTTCTCATCAGACCCCTTCTCGGACACTGAGATATGAACCCAAGTGTCTGCACCAAAGCCGCTGTTAGAGTACTCTAACAACTAAGCTATGATGCCCTGTAGCGTCACGATGCATTTTTCCTCTAATGTGCCATTTGCTTATTCCTTTTATACATTCTTTGGTACATATATTTTATATGTCAACTCAAGGAAAGTGGAAATATTTTTAGGCGCGTTCATAGAACAGTTTTAGATACAGAAGGGCTTTTATGCATATCAACACTTTGGTGCAGACACTTGGGTTCACATCTCAGTGTCCGAGAAGGGGTCTGATGAGAAGTTGGGCACTTCGAAACATGTCATCCCATACCATCGCTGTGCATAACGTTGTAATTTTTCCTCTAATATCAATTAACAAAAAAATCCTTTTTATTTTTCGCTGTTGCTGCTCCTATTAGTGTGCGAATGAAATAGTAAAATTTTCATAATTCCAAGCAAAATCATAACAAAGGGAATTTAAACAGCTGCTTTCATAAATAAAATTTGCTGTCAAAATCAAAACTAATTTTTTTTAGCTTTATTGTCAAAAAATTGTATTTCTTTAAAAAACAAGGTAAGGTATTTTGGCGAATATTCTCAAGCATGTACCATGAATAAATTAATAACACTCCCACCACTAAGACAGCATGAGTGTTTGGGAATACGAGGCAAAGAGTAAATGCTGATAAACAAGCAGTGTTCTAGAATGCAAGTACAAGACCAATCCAGAATGGTGGACACGCTTGTAGGTAATGAAACTGGCGCTCGGCCAGACTGTAAAAGGCAGCATACAAGCAAGGCAGGTTGATCAGTTTGTATTCAAGTATTGTACAGTGAAATACCGTCGAGTTACCAATTTTGGGAATTAGTATCGCGTTTATACTAGTAACTAAAACAAGCTTCTTGTTATTGTGGCGATTATTCTCAAACATGTACCATCCCTAATTCAATAACACTCCCACCACTAGTTAAACACAACGAAGATAACGAAGGCTACGCTTATGCATGCAAGCGTGTAACTAGGAAGAGGAAGAGAGATGGCGCGAGTGTTTGGGAATACGATGCAAAGAGGAGATGCCAATAAATGACACCGACCCTTCCAGAACACGAAAAGCGAACAACCAAGAAAGTTCTCGGTGCGTAGGCAAGCACCCTGTTGGACTATATAAGGCGGTGACCAAGCAAGGTAGGTTGATCAGTTTATTTTCAAGCGTTGAATAGTTAACTACTGCCAAGTAACCAAACTCTTAAATTTGTATTGCGTTTATTACTAGTAAATAAAACTAGCTATTACTTACAATATCTGTGCGTGTGTTTATTTGACTTTATAGTGATCGAACCCAGGATTGATAATGACGGATTCACCGAATTCGTCACAATTGGTGTCAGAAGTGATATTGTTAAATAAATACCGAGAGTTTTCAAGGGTAACAAAGGCATGGCAAAGTTGAATGAGCTGAAGATCCAGCAACTCAAAAATGAGCTGCAACAGCGTGGATTGAATACAACAGGCAATAAATCAGAGCTACAGTCACGATTGCGAGAGGCTATGGAAGCTGAAGGAATTACCGTTGACGATCATGTGTTTCAGCTTGTGGAAGAAGCATCGACAAAAATGGAAGAGAAGGAGTCTACAATTCCAGCGGCAAGTGTGGACACTAACGCGCTGTTGACTGTATTGACTCAGATGTCATCTAGCATTTCGACACAGCTGGAAGAACAAAAGACACACATGGCGAGAATTGCATTGCAGCTGGAGGCACAGGAAGAACGAATGGCATCACAGCTAAGAATGCAGGACGCAAAAATAACTGAAGTGCAGGAGGTATTCAGAGAACGACAGGACAAGATTGAGGCCGAAGTAGATGCTTTGAAGGGGCGTATCCAGGAGCTGCAACTAAACCTGTTTCAGCGAATACTCCCAAGGTGAAATCCCCGTCATTTGATGGTTCTGTCCCTTTCCAGGTATTTAAGCTACAGTTTGAGAAGACCGCAGCGATGGATAATTGGGGCACTGAAGACAAAGTTGCTGCACTGTTCGTGGCATTGAAGGGTCCTGCAGCCGAAATCTTGCAGACGATTCCCGACGGTGAACGCAATAATTATGAAGCATTGATGGGCGCAGTTGAGAGGCGCTATGGTAGCAAACATCGAAAACAGATATACCAAATAGAGCTACAGAATCGCTTTCAGAGGGCTAATGAGACATTGCAGGAATTTGCATCGGATATCGCTAGGTTGGCCCATCTAGCAAACGCAGACGCACCCGTAGAATACACAGGAAGGGTAAAACTCCAAAGCTTTATAAATGGAATACGTGACGTGGAGACGAAACGAGCCACATATGCAAATCCCAAGAGATCATTTGCTGAGACGGTATCTCATGCTCTAACGCAGGAAACAGCCTCGCTATTAAGTAAGCCGGCATACAAAGCTCACCGCGTGGAGGTAGAACGGCTAGACTCGGTAGACACAATTCTGGAAGCGTTGAACGGAGTACAGAAAAAAAGTAATGGTGCCATTAAATGCTTTAAGTGCGGAAAACCAGGTCACATAGCACGTTATTGCGGCACTGGCTCCAGTAACCCCAGCAATTCAAGTGGACGAAACCGCAAAGCTGAAGGACATGAGCAACCTTCCCTACCAAATCAGTCGTTAAACTAAATCGAGCCAGCCGAAAGGGGCGTGGACTGGCTCCCGCAACTGAATGCCCTATAATCTCTGTCTCGCAGATCGGAAGGAAAGCTAGTAATGTTACTGTTGTTGCATATGTGGATGGAAAAGAGCACTTACTAACTGTGGATACAGGCGCATCGCATTCCATAATTCGATCTGATTTAGTCAACAAGGAGGTGAGACCATGGCATGGAGCAAAGTTACGTACGGCCACTGGTGAGGACACCCATGTCCTAGGAGAAGTAACATGTGAAATAGCAATCGGGAACGTGGCCGTTCTACACAGTTTTATAGTAGCAGATATTGTTGACGAAATCATAGTTGGTGTGGATTTCTTAAGCGAGCAAGGCATCAAGATTGACATGCAAAACAGGATTATGAATAACCAGAACATGGATGTCCCATTAAATTTTGGTTACGAAAACAAATACGTTAGTAAGCGAGTGCTTGTGGAGGAGAGCCAACAAATTCCACCAAAGTCGGAAGCAATCATATGGGCAAAGATTGATGGAGATTATGGGACAAACAAATTGTGGGTTGTCGAGGCAGCAAGCAAATCAAGGACGAACATATTAGAAGGAAAACCCCTGGCCATGACAAAACAAGATGGACGTGTACCGGTAAGAGTAGTTAAAGCAAAACAAATCGCCGATTAAACTTTCTAAAGGAGCAATATTGGGGCAATGCCAAGAGATCGAGGTAGTTATCAATTGTGAACAGCTTCAGGAAAATGATTCTACCAACAAGATTAATCTTTCAGATGATATCACGTCGTGGACGGCAGGCCTCGAAAAAGATCATCAGAAAAAGGCAAGGGAACTTCTATCAAAGTACTCGAGCATATTTGACAAGGATGGTTCTAAACCAAGTCGGACCAAAGCTGTGAAGCATCAAATTGATACTGGTGATGCAAGGCCAATCCGCCAAGCTCCTCGCAGTATTCCATTGGCCAAACGCCAAGTAGTTAGAGAAATTTTACAGGAAATGAGTGACAGCGGCGTGATCGAACCATCAGCTAGTCCGTGGAGCTCACCGGTAGTACTAGTGAAAAAGAAAGATGGAAAAATGAGGTTCTGTGTGGATTACCGGAAATTGAACGACGTAACAAAGAAGGACAGTTATCCATTGCCAAGAATCGACGATACTCTGGACTCGTTATCTGGCACGAAATGGTTTTCCACACTGGACTTGAAAAGTGGCTACGGGCAAGTGGAGGTAAAGGATGAAGATAAAGAGAAGACGGCCTTCAGCGTTGGAGAAGGGCTTTGGCAATTTACGCTAATGCCCTTCGGGCTATGCAATGCTCCAGCTACTTTTGAGAGACTCATGGACCATGTACTAAAAGGATTGAACTGGCAAACATGTTTTGAAGAACACCTAAAGAACTTGGAGGAAGTTTTACAAGGAATATCTGGTGCTGGTCTGAAACTAAGTCCCAAGAAGTGTTCCTTGTTTAAAAAGGAAGTAAGTTATTTGGGTCACAAGGTAACTACGGAGGGAATTTTCACTGCTAAGGAAAAGATCGAAACCGTAATGGATTGGCCAAGGCCGAGAAATTTGAATGAGTTACGGAGCTTCCTTGGGCTGTGCACGTATTATCGCCGATTTGTACCGAATTTTGCCAGCGTAGCTAGTAGTCTCCATGACCTTACCAGGAAGAACAGGACATTTGAATGGAAGATGGAACAGGAGGTGGCTTTTCAAACATTGAAGGAACAACTATGCGCTGCCCCGATGTTATCATATCCAATTCCAGGTTCCAAGTTTATTCTGGATACAGATGCGAGTGGTTATGCTATAGGAGGAGTTTTGTCCCAGATTGTTGATGGACAGGAAAAGGTAGTTGCATACTATAGCCTAACAATTGGTAAGCCTGAAACGAACTATTGTGTAACCCGGAGAGAACTGTTGGCATTGGTAGAGTGCGTTAAGCATTTCCACAAGTATCTCTATGGGCAGCGATTCCACGTCAGGACAGACCATGCAGCGTTGAAATGGCTCCGTAGTCCGGAAGGTCAATTGGCACGGTGGATAGAGCGACTGCAAAGTTATGACTTTTCCGTAGAGCATCGCAAAGGTAGCACACACGGAAATGCTTATGCAATGTCACGAAGACCATGTAACTTGGAATGCAAGCATTGTTCGAAAGCTGAGGCCAAGGAAGACATTATAGATGTGCGGCTCATGACTATAATATCTACGGACAAATGGAACATGGATCAATTAAGGAGGTGTCAGCACGAAGATCCAGATCTTACACGTGTGATGCAAGGAATCGAACGAAACGAGCGACCATCAAGAGAGGAGATGTCAGCAGAAAGTCCTGTTGCCAAGTCATATTGGGCACAGTGGAATAGTTTGCAATTAAAATCCGGTTGTTTGCATCGAAAATGGGAGAGTGAGGATGGTTAATGCGTTCGAAAGCTGATAGTCGTCCCAAGGAAGAAAATCCCTGATGTACTCAATGAATGACATAACGGTCCACCGGAGGTCATCTTGGAGTCACCAAGACCTTGGAGAAAGTCAAGCAAAGATTCTATTGGGTTGGTTGCCGTCAATCGGTCGCGGAGTGGATTGCCAAGTGTGAAGTATGCATCAAAGCTAAAGGACCGAAATCAAGGAGCCATGGCCAAATGAAACAGTATAACTCAGGTGCGGCATTTGAGAGGATAGCCATGGATGTAGCTGGTCCATTTCCTATTAGCAAACTCGGAAACAAATATGTACTGGTAGTTATGGACTATTTCAGCAAGTGGCCAGAAGTGTACCTTATTCCAAATCAAGAGGCAGAAACGATAGCAGAAGTGTTTACTAACAATTGGGTAGCTAGGTTTGGTGCACCGATGGAGATACATTCTGACCAAGGCAGAAATTTCGAATCAGCTGTGTTCCAGGAAATGTGCCAGACATGGGGCATTCGGAAAACTCGAACAACTGCACTACGTCTTCAGTCAGATGGCATGGTGGAACGATTCAATAGAACTTTGGAAGAGCACCTGACGAAAGTAGTGGATAAGTTCCAGAAGGATTGGGATACTCACATCCCCTTATTCCTAATGGCATATCGCTCTGCAGTACATGAAAACCCTGGGCAAACTCCTGCAAAGGCACTTCTCGGGAATGATCTTCGATTTCCAGCTGATTTGAAGTTTGGGATAAACGCTGATGCAGGGGTAAATGCTCGGAAATCTACTAGCGTATTGGAAGAAGAAGTGAGAGAAATTCACGACCTTGTGAGACAACGGACTAAGATCATGAGCGATAAGATGAAGGCCAGGTACGACAAAGCAATAAATTCGGAAGGTTTTATAGAAGGAGATTTAGTGCTGCTATACAACCCACATCGTAGGAAAGGTTTGTCCCCAAAACTACAATGTAACTGGTAAGGCCCATACAAAGTCATAAAACGGATCAACGATGTGGTATATCGCATACAAACAACGGGAAGGCCAAGGAATAAGATGAAGGTGGTCCATTTGGATAGGCTAGCTGCGTTTGGTTCCGGCAATGTGTCTGATCGGGACGATCAGACTTAGGTGGAAGGCAGTGTGGCGATAATTCTCAAACATGTACCATCTCTAATTCAATAACACCCTCACCACTAGTTAAACACAACTGAGATACCGATGGCTACGCTTATGCATGCAAGCGTGTAACTAGGAAGAGGGAGAGAGATGGTGCGAGTGTTTGCGAATACGATGCAAAGAGGAGATGCCAATAAATAACACCGACCCTTCCAGAACACGAAAAGCGAACAACCAAGAAAGTTCTCGGTGCGTAGGCAAACACACTGTTGGACTATATAAGGCGGTGACGAAGCAAGGTAGGTTGATCAGTTTATTTTCAAGCGTTGAATAGTTAACTACTGCGAAGTAACCAAACTCTTAAATTTGTATTTCGTTTATTACTAGTAAATAAAACAAGCTATTACTTACAATATCTGTGCGTGTGTTTATTTGACTTTATAGTGATCGAACCCAGGATTGATAATCAAGGAATCATCGAATTCGTCACATTATAGTGTGGCGATTATTCTCAAGCATGTACCATCCCTAACTCAATACCACTCCCACAACTAGTTAAACCACAACAGAGATAACGATGGCTACGCTTATGCATGCAAGCGTATAACTAGGAAGAGGAAGAGAGATTGCGCGAGTGTTTGCGAATACGATGCAAAGGGGAGATGCCAATAAATAACACCGACCCTTCCAGAACACGAAAAGCGAACAACCAAGAAAGTTCTCGGTGCGTAGGCAAGCACCCTGTTGGACTATATAAGGCGGTGACCAAGCAAGGCAGGTTGTTCAGTTTATTTTCAAGCGTTCAATAGTGAACTACTGTAAAGTTATCAAACTCTTAAAATTGTTTTTGAGTTTATTACTAGTAAATAAAACCAGCTATTACTTACATTATCTGTGCGTGTGTTTATTCGACTTTATAGTGATCGAACCCAGGATTGATAATCAAGGAATCATCGAATTCGTCACAATTGGTGTCAGAAGCGGTATTGTTGAATAAATACCGAGAGTTTTCAAGGATAACAAAGGCATGGCAAAGTTGAATGAGCTGCAGATCCAGCAACTGAAAAATGAGCTGCAACAGCGTGGCTTGAATACCACAGGCAATAAATCAGAGCTACAGTCACGATTGCGATAGGCTATGGAAGCTGAAGGAATTAACGTTGACGATCATGTGTTTCAGCTTGTGGAAGAAGCATCGACAAAAATGGAAGAGAAGGAGTCTACAATTCCAGCCGCAAGTGTGGACACTAATGCGTTGTTGACTGTATTGACTCAGATGTCATCTAGCATATCGACACAGTTGCAAGAACAAAAGACACACATGGCATCTCAGTTGGAAGAACAAAAGACACAAATGGCATCTCAGTTGGAAGAACAAAAGGCACACATAGTATCTCAGCTGGAAGAACAGGATACACGTATTACATCCCAGATTTCAGCTCAACTAGATGAAACGAAGGCATACATGAGACCTCAAATGGAAGAACAGAAGGCATATATATATCTCATCGCAGTTGGAAGAACAGGAAGCAAAGGTGTCAGCGAAACTAGAAGTGCAAGATGCAAAAATTGCACAATTTCAAGATAAAATAGAGGCCGAGGTAGATGCGTTAAGGGGCCGTATCCAGGAGTTGCAACTGAACCGTCCATCTGCTTTAGCGAATACTCCCAAGGTAAAATCCCTGTCATTTGATGGTTCTGTTCCTTTCCAGGTATTTAAGCTACAGTTTGAGAAGACGGCAGCTGTGAATAATTGGGGCAAGGAAGACAAAGTTGCTGCATTATTCGTGGCATTGAAGGAACCTGCAGCCGAAATTTTGCAGACTATTCCTGACGGAGAACGGAACAATTATGAAGCATTAATGGGTGCAGTTGAGAGACGCTATGGTAGCGAGCATCGGAAGCATATACCAAATAGAGCTACAGAATCGCTCCCAGAAACCTAATGAGACTTTGCAGGAATTTGCATCGGACATCGAGAGGTTGGCCCATCTAGCAAACGCAGACGCACCCGTAGAATACACAGAAAGGGTAAAAATCCAAAGCTTTATAAATGGAATACGTGACGTGGAGACGAAGCGAGCCACATATGCAAATCCCAAGAGATATTTGCTGAAACGGTATCGCATGCTCTGACGCAGGAAACAGCCTCGCTTTTGAGTAAACCTGCATACAAGGCTCATCGCGTAGAAGTGGACATTCCGGCTTGGGTAGACAAAATTTTGGAAGCGTTGAACGGAGTACAGAAAAAAAGTGATGGTGCCATTAAATGCTTTAGGTGTGGAAAATCTGGTCATATAGCACGTTATTGCGGCACTGCGTCCAGTAATCCTGGCAATTTAAGTGGAAGTAAACGCAAAACTTTAGAAGATGAGCAAGATGAATGTCCCATAATCTCTGTGTCACAACTCGAACGGAAAGCGAGTAATGTTACTGTTGAAGGCTACGTGGACGGGAAAGAGCGCTTGCTGACTGTCGATACTGGTGCATCACATTCCATCATTCGGACTGACTTGGTCAGGGGAAAGGTGAGACCATTGCGGAAAGCTAAGTTGTGGACAGTAACTGGTGACAGCAAGCAAGTCCTGGGAGAAGTGAAATGCAAGGTTGTGATTGGGAATGTGGCCACGTATCACAACTTCTTGGTAGCGAATATTGTCGACGAAGTCATCATTGGCGTCGATTTCTTGGCTGAGAGAGACATTCACATCAACGTAAGGAACAGGGTTATGACTTACAACGGCCAAGAAGTTCCTCTGGTCTTTGGACACAATAAAGGCTATACTACCAAGGGAGTGATCTTGAAGATGAAGCAACAGGAGCCTCGTAAAGCAGCGGTAGCTCCTCGACCAAAGGCTTTCGCGGACAAGTACCTCCTGAAGAAGATTCGGCAAGGCCAGGAGGAAGATCCAGATTTGGCACGTGTGTTGAAAGGAATAAAGGAAAACAAACAGCCAGGAAGAGCAGATATGGTAGCAGAGAGTCGTACTGCAAAAGCATACTGGGCACAATGGAGTAGTTTGAAGCTAATATCTGGTTGTTTGCATCGGAAATGGGAAAGTGAAGATGGCAAGAATCATCGAGCACTTATTGTTGTTCCCAAGGCAAGAATTCCAGATGTTATCAAAGCGTCGCATAGTTGCCCAGATGGAAGGCACATGAGAATAAAGAAAACGCTGCAAGAGGTAAAGCGGCGGTTCTATTGACCCTTCCAGAGCACGAAAAGCGAACAACCAAGAAAGTTCTCGGTGCGTAGGCAAGCACCCTGTTGGACTATATAAGGCGGTGACCAAGCAAGGCAGGTTGTTCAGTTTATTTTCAAGCGTTCAATAGTGAACTACTGTAAAGTTATCAAACTCTTAAAATTGTTTTTGAGTTTATTACTAGTAAATAAAACTAGCTATTACTTACATTATCTGTGCGTGTGTTTATTCGACTTTATAGTGATCGAACCCAGGATTGATAATCAAGGAATCATCGAATTCGTCACAATAGTAATTGTGCAGGATTAGTAATCGAAGAATCATCGAATTCGTCACAATTGGTGTCAAAAGTTGGATTGTTAAATAAATACCAGTGATTGCAAGGATAGCAAGGACATGCCTAAGTTGAATGAATTAAAGACACAACAACTCAAGAAGGAATTGGAACAACGGGGCCCGAATACAACCGGTAATAAATTTGAGTTACAAACACGGCTACGGGAGGCCATGGCAACAGAAGGCATTAAAGTAGACGAACATGTTTGTCATCTTGATTTGGAAGAGGCAAATGCGAAGTTGGAAGAAAAGTTAGTGGCTTTGCTGGTTTGGAAATGAATGCTATATTCGCTGCAATTTCGTCGCCAATTTCTTCATAATTAATTACTCAGATATCGACTAGAAGAACTCTCCGTTCAACTAGAAGAACAAAAGGTGTATATATTTAATGGCAGTTAGAAGCACAAGATGCAAAAATTGCACAATTTCAAGATAAAATTGAGGCTGAGGTGGATGCTTTGTGAGGTCATATCCAGAAATTGCAACTTAGTCGTCCAACTATTTCAACGAGCGTTCCCAAGGCAAAACCCATTTCTTTTCCATTTCAGGTATTTAAGCTACAGGTTGAGAAGACTGCAGCTGTGAGTAATTGGGGCACTGAAGACAAAGTTGCTGCATTATCCGTGACATTGGCATCCTACAGACCATTCCTAATTGCGAGCGAAACAATTATGAAGCATTGATTTGTGCAGTTGAAAGACGCTATGGTAGCGAGCATCGAAAACAGATATACCAAATAAAGCTAGAGATTGCATCCAGAAACCTATTGAGACTTTGCAGGAATTTTCATCGGAAATCCACAGGTTGGCCCATCTAGCAAATGCAGACGCACCTGTAGAGTATACGGAGAGTGTAAAATCGCCCAAACAAGCCAATCGTTAAACTAAATCGAGTCAGCACAAAGGGGCGTGGGCTGGGTCCCCCCATTTAATGTCCCATAATCTCTGTCTGACAAATCGGAAGAAATCTTACTGTTACAGAATATGTGGACGGGAAGGAGCGTTCACTGACTGTGGATATGGGCGCATTTCATTCCATTATTCGATTTGATTTAGTCAACAAGAAGGTGAGACCAATACATGGAGCAAAGTTGCGTACGGCCACTGGTGTGAACGCCCAAGTCCTAGGAGAAGTAACATGTGAAATCGCGCTTGTGAAAAATACATTGTACAGAAATGCATAGTGACAGACATTGGTGATGAAACCATAGTTGCGTTGACCTTCTTAATGGACTATGGTATAAACATCGACACGCAGAACAAGATCATGAACTATAAGAATATGGATGTGCCGCTCAACTTTAGTTACGAAAAGAAGTACTCAGTAAGCGAGTAGTCGTGGAGGAGAGCAGACAAACTCCAGCGAAGTCAGAAGCAGTAATATGGGCAAAGATTGATGGAGATTATAGGACAAGCAAATTGTGGGTTGTGGAGGCAGCAAACAAATCGAAGACGAAGATATTAGGTGGAAACAAAGAGTAATGTTTAAAAATTTAGTATCCGATGTCATTTATGTCTCTTCGGGGGTTCCTCAAGGAAGCCATCTTGGCCCGATTCTGTTCTTGTTGTTTATAAATGATATTTCTACAATAATAAAATCTTCAAAAATGTTAATGTATGCCGACGACGTAAAGCTTTTCATGTCATTCGCGTCTTTTGAAGATAGAAATAAGCTACAATCAGATCTAGATACACTTGTTACTTGGTGCGATTTAAATTATATGCCACTTAACCTTAAAAAATGTAAACACATGGGTTTTTCGCGTGGAATTTCTCAGCCGGATTCCTATACAATTAAAAAATATAGTCTTGAGCAAGTGTATGATTTTGTTGACCTGGGGGTTGCTATGGACTATAAACTCAGTTTCAACCGCCATATTAACACAACAGTCAATAAGGCTAGAGGTGTCCTAGCATTCGTTAAACGATGGTCTAAAGAATTTAGCGACCCTTATGTAACTAAAGCCCTCTTCACTACCTTTGTCAGACCGATACTTGAATACGGTTCTATAATTTGGAACCCGCGTTACCAGGTTCATGTAGATCGCCTTGAATCAGTTCAAAAACAGTTTTTACTATTTGCCTTAAGAGATTTTCATTGGGATCCCTTATACAATCTGCCACCCTATACGAATCGTTTAAAACTCATTAATCTGCACACACTTTCTAGTCGGAGGGAAATGCTTGGAATTATTTTTATGATTAAATTGCTAAATGGTTCACTATCCAGCCCATTTCTTCTAAGTGAAGTGAACTTCAATGTACCGTCTCGTCTGGTAGATTTGATATTTCAGACTCGCTTTTCAGCATAAAAAAATCAATTCTTTCTATCCTAAATTCATAGCTACTAATTGTTTCTTATTCTTTGACTTCTATATTAACTTCTAACAATAATTTTATTCTGTTAACTAGTTATTTCTTAATGTATAACCTATCCTATATCTACTTTACTTAGCTAATGAGGCTTTCTCTGTAGCCGAACAGTTTTAGATCTCGACGATTAACAAACCAAAGCCTTTCAACGACTCGGCACGAACGAATAATCCGCGCGTTATGCGGATGCGCCCCTCGCGCCGGTCGGGCGGGATATGGTGGGTAATCCGTTGGGAATTCAAACAAAAAAAAAAAAAAAAAAAAAAAAAAAAAAACCTACTCTGGCTAAGACAAAACAAGATGGACGTATACTAGGAAGAGTACTTAATGAGTTCAAATCGCCAATTAAACTTTCCAAAGGAGCTATATTTATTTATTTATTTATCTTATTACTTTAAACGAGCTATTCTTGTATATTTGTATATCCAGACTATCTCTAAAACGGCTCAACCGATTTGGATGAAATTTGGTATGTAGATAGTGTACCACATTCTACGAATTTTTACTTAGGTGTTTACACATAGGTTATTATTTTGGGGCTGCCACTTATCTGCATTTTTTTTATATGAAATAAAATATGCTAATATGGACATCAAGATAGATATTTTCATTCGTATTTCAAAAAAAAAATTTCTAATCGGAGTTGCCACTTATTGAGGTTTTTATATACATTTTTTGTTTAGGGTAACTACTTAACAACTATCTCGAAAACCGCTCAACCGATTTCGATGAAATTTTACTTACTTTAGGATACTTTTTTGGGGTTGCCACCGATCTAATTTTTTTTTTATATAGAATCAAATATGCCAATATGGATATCATACGAAAGATATTTTCATTCGTATTTCAAAAAAAAATATTTCTAAGTGGGGTTGCCACTTATTGAGGTTTTGATATACATTTTTTGTTTAGGGTAACTACTTAACAACTATCCCGAAACCCGCTTAACCGATTTCGATGAAATTTTGTATGTCGATAGTGGACCACATTCTAAGAATTTTTACGTAGGTGTTGCCATATAGGTTATTTTTTTTGGGGTTGCCACCTATCTGAATTTTTTTCTATGAAAAAAAATATGCCAATATGGGTATCCAAAGAATAGGGTTTTTCCTGCGTTTTGAAAAAAAAGATAAATTTCTAAGTAGGATTGCCACTTATTATCTTTGAACTATTAACGAGCTATTCCTATATATTTGTATATTCGAATATCTCGCAAATGGCTTAACCGATTTGGATGAAATTTGGTATGTACATAGAGTACCACATGCTAAGAATTCCTATCTAGGTGTTGCCTTATAGGAATTTTTACAGAGTTGCTACCTATCAGATTTTTTTTAAAGAAATGAAATATGCCAATATGGGTATCAAACGAAAGGTATTTTCCTGCGTATTGAAAAAAATAATATTTCTATGTAGGGTTGCCACTTTTGTTTGACAAGAAAAATCCGGCAAAGAAGTTCATATACCGAGAATCGCACTCATCCAAGGAGTCGCTAAGGTGCAAATTCTAGTAAGGCCAACATTTGCCATGACTGCGCATAAAGATCAGGGATAAACTTTTGAGTTGGTCGGAGTGGAGCTTAGTTCATCGATGGGCATGCATGGTATGTTATATGTGGCGTTTCAAGAGTTAAGTGACCAAATACTTTTAAAGTAATGTTTCCGCAAAAAAGAAACGTACTCGGATCATGGTATGAAAGGAAGTGTTGCAATAGATTTCATATGTATTGAATATAAAAAGATTCGCATAGTTCTATCATTAAAAATAAAGAAGAAATCACAGAATGTTGACCGATATATGGAGCTCTAACCCACAAATACACCCATGTGACCCTTATCTTTCCCGATTTTTTGATAACAATCGACAGCTGCTAACCATACAATTCAGCAAGGAATTTTGTAAAGACTTGTCGAAAATTTGCATGAGCAGCCACCAAGGAGTAATTATGTGTATTCAAACTTTGTTACTAATAAAAAAATTTTAACATATTTTTATTATCAAGATATGTCTTTAGAACGCTTCACTGCTGGTACACAGAGCGCAATGGCCACCTAAAATGCCCTGTAAATTAGAACAAAGTTTAGAAGATTTCTCTTCAGTTTCTCTCCAATAAGATGCCCATCGTATTATTACTGGATATCTCCTTTTAATAAAAATGTAAAGATAAAACGTTAAACTAAGGTGAACACCTTTTCAATATAATTTAGGAGATGACGCGTAGAATTTAGATGAAATCCTTTTCAGTGAAATGTAATAGATAACCTATAAAACTAAGGTGAAAACCTTTTCAATATAATTAAAAAGGTGACCCTTAGAATTAAGAGGAAACGCTTCTTAATAAAATCAAGTAGATAACCTGTAAAACTAAGCAGAAACTCTCCTTAACATATATAATGTGGGAGTCTTAATTATTATTGGAACATCATCTTAATTTTAACAAGCCGATGATCTTATCAATTTGATATTATTTTCCCCTAAATTGAAATTAATACTTTCTGAAAATAAATATAACACGAGTTCTTTTTTAAACTGTTTTTTTATTTATTAATTCAGCATTGGCATAACCATAGCTAGTTTAAATACTTATGTATATATAATTAAAATTGACTTTACATATTTCCTTGTAATTTTTATTACATAAATTATTGAAAAACTTATAATTCTTATAACTCTAATAGAAAATTAAAGGTATTTTTACCAATATTTTTTGGCTCTTATAACTTTAAGACCATTATTTAAAACATAAAAATCTATTGGCGGACCATCTAAAGAATTAAATTTGATGAGAGTGTAATTATGTTTTTCACTGCCAACCAAATATGGTTGAAATCTCTCTGAAAAATTTAGACAACTATGACTTTTCACTACAATACTAATATCATTTTCGCTTATTAAGAAATCGCATATTTCGTAAATAAGAAAACTGTCTTTAGTAACTGAAACAATTTGTCCAATTTTGAAAGTTTTTCCTCGGAAAATAACGGAATCTGTTCTTTTATATGAATTCAAATCGGATAAATTTAATGATGAAATGTAAATTTCTTTTGTAATAGGACATTGTTCTTTACAAACAATTTCGGCTTGAAAAAAGTTATTAGTTATAACTGAATTAGCAAATCTTATAGCTGATTTGATTCCCAGAGATAAAGGAATATTTATTCTGGACGTTATATAGGGTGTTTTTTTTAGTGGTATAGAACTTCGAATTAAAATAAAACACAAGAAAATCGTTTTAAGGTCCATCAATTTGGCTTTATTGGAAGGATAATTTTATGCCATTAATGTTTAAATATGATTTCGGGCATGTGACCGCCGCGGCTGGCTCGAATAAAGCCAATTCTACAGGTCCAATTTTCAACCACTTTTTCGAGCATATGGGGCCGTATGTCGGCAATAACGCCACGAATGTTGGCTTCCAATTCCCCTAACGTTTCTGGTTTGTTGGTGTAGACGAGCGACTTCACATATCCCCAAAGAAAATAATCCAATGGTGTCAAATCACACGACCTTGGTGGCCAATTGACAGGTCCATTCCGCGAAATTATGCGCTCATCGAATGTTTCCTTCAATAAATCGATTGTGACGTGCGCTGTGTGGCATGTAGCGCCGTCTTGTTGGAACCACAACTCATCCACATTCATGCCATCCAATTCGGGAACAAAATAGTCGGTTATCATGGCTCTATACCGGTCTCCATTAACGGTAGCTGCCTCTCCAGCATTATTGCGGAAGAAGTATGGCCCAATGACTCCACCAGCCCATAGAGCACACCAAACAGTCAGTTTTTGTGGATGTAATGGCGTTTCAAGGGTCTCATGTGGATTCTCTTCACTCCAAATGCGGCAATTTTGCTTGTTGACGTAGCCATTCAACCAAAAATGAGCCTCATCACTGAACAAAATTTTGCGATGAAAATCAGCATCGAAATCAATCTCATTTTCGGCCCATACACCAAAATCACGACGCATTGCATGGTCTCGCGGCTTTAATTCTTGCACAAGCTGGATCTTGTAAGGTCGCAAGCCAAGATCTTTGCGCAAAATCTTCCATAAAGTTGATGGACAAAGCTCCAATTGCTGTGCACGGTGGCGAATCGATTCATTCGGGTCCTCTTCAACACTTTGCTCTACAGCGGCAATTGTTTCTTCGGTGCGCACTGTTCGACGTCTCTGCGGATGCGTATTATCACATAGAGTAAACGTAGTGCGAAAACGATCCATGGTTAACCGAATTAATTGCTCTGATGGACGATTATGTCGACCATAAAATGGACGGAGCTCACGGTAAACTTCGCGAACTGAACCATTATTTTCGAAATAAATTTGCACGATTTGCAAGCGTTGTTCTTTTGTCAACCTGTTCATGATGAAATGGCAAACCAAACTGAACATAAATGACATTAGAGTTGCCAGATTTGACCACAAAATGCCAGTTTTATCTCTATTCGAAAAACAAACCTGTAAAAAAAACACCCTATACTTCTAGCATATTTTTTATGAATTTGGTGTTCAGCCTCAAATCTAAATGACCATAGGTATTTAAGGGGGCCTAGTTTCTTAATAATAGTGGGGTAATGCACACGGTTGTGGTGTTTGGGTTTTAAAGTATCTTTAAACAAACATTGATATAACCTGTTGTGCTCTTCAATCAACACTTGAAGTTTAATTAAGAGATCGTCGTCGAAATTTGGCAATAACACATAGTCAATTAGTTTAATGAAAAGAACTGAAACTTTGTAAACAGAATCATTCGGTGGGATAAGGTCGCCAATCATAAGTAATACTAAGTTGGAGAAAGTTTGCATTTGCTTCGCGTTCATTTTAAAATTAGCGTTCTTTATATGATCTTTTTTTACAGGAGGAGAAACATTGCCGATTTCTGTTTGTCCATATTGGAACATTTGCTTCCGGGAATTAAAAGTTTCCAAAGTGAACTTTTTTTTTCGTATATAAAGTAATGTAATATTTTACTAAAATTATATTTGCATACACCACTGAATAAGTCATGCATGATATCACATGAAATGTTATCGGTGACATTAAAAAACGAAAGAGAATTGAATGCAGAGTTATATTTTATACCAGTTACAGCTGGGTCATTTAATGTAATATCAAGTTCATAATTAGTATTGTTCCATAAAAAGAATCGGAATATTCGATACAATCAATGCGTGTTTCGTTTTTGTTGCGTTTGCATACTCTACAAAAGGAATTTGATAAAAATGAACTATTGTATCCTAAAGCTGTGTTTAGACCAAGGTTATCACCTAATATTTGAGCAAGCTGAATGTAAACTTGGAAATGTTGACCACCTATGTCAATACTCAAACCATCAACATATAATTTCTTTAAAATGTCTATAAGTGGAGTGAAGGCAATATTAAAACTATACTCACATATATCTGAACTTTCCATATATCCGCATACAAATACATTCATCTTTCCATATATCCGCATACAAATACATTCATGAGCCTACCAGCTTGATAACACTGGATCACAAATTCCAACTTTTTTTCTGCACCAGAGACGCCATAGTGAAATTCCTATGTAAAATCACCTCCTAATTCCGAAAATCAAGGTTATTTTGCCTTGAATGGTACCGTTTTTGAGATATTTACGATTTACCGTTATTTCAAAAAACAAAAAAGATGGCTCCACTTAATCGTGTATATCTCAAGAACAAACTGAGCTCTTCCAAGACGGTTTGAAAAATTTGAAAGCTTATAAAATTTACTATAATCAGTACATACAACACTTTTTGCTAGGTCCTGCAGATTCAAACATATTGAACAATCATTACGGATTTTTTTAATTTTTTTTGTAAAAAAATTTGTACTTTGCGAGGAAGCATCTCGAAAACTTTTTGTTTTTTTGCAGATATTTTTTCCCCCCTCTAAGCTCTGTTTTATTACAAAAAACATAAGCTATCAGTGAACAAAATCGATGAACTAATACAAAAGTTATAAGCATTCAAGTAAATATATCCATTTAATACTTAAGTACCCTACAAATAATGATTACCGACTTTCAATCACTTTCATTTGCTGGTGAAACCTTTCGCCATGCTCGTCACTTTCGTCGCCAAGATTTTGCGGGGAAAAATTTAAGTGGGAGTGTAAGAAATGAATTTTTAAAGACATATTTACTCCTGAAAGAAAATAAAAAAGTAAATTAGATAAATACATAAGTGACACATTAGTATATAATTTTCTTAGGCTGGATTTATCTTTCAATTCAGAACAAATTTTTTGTTTATATTTTTCCCGTTCTTGTTTGTTCGGAACTGGACGATGAATTCAGATTTATGGCTATATATTCTCATGTAAATTTATGTAATATATAATTTATTATAATAGGTTTTTTTATTTACCCATTTCCGCATAGCTTTTGATTAAGTCGTTCACTATCATCTCGTAGTTAGGACTTTTGTGTTTGCCTAAAAAAGAAGTAACGACCTTTTCAAAAGAATCCCACGCTGCTGCCTCCACTGGTGACAATAGTTCTTTGAAATTTTTATTGGTCATCATTTTCCTTATTTGCGGTCCCACAAAAATCCCTTCCTTTATTTTTGCTTCTGAAATCTCTGGGAAGATTGTCTTCAAATGATGAAAAGCTTCGCCTTCTTTGTCCAAAGCCTTCACAAAGTTTTTGATAAGGCCGAGCTTGATGTGGAGCGGAGGTAGAATTATTTTTTCCTTCTTTATAAGTGGAGAGTATTTTATGTTATCTACCCCAACTTGAAACTCGATTCGTTCTGGCCAATCCTTTATGATGTAGTGGTCTTGACGAGCTCGGCTATCCCATTTGCATAGAAAGCAACAGTATTTTGTGTATCCACTTTGTAGACCACATAGCATTCCAACGACTTTAAGATCGGCACATATTTTCCAATCATGTTCTTCGTATTTGATTAACTTGAGCAATTTTTGCATTATCTCATATGTTTCCTTCGTATTTACTGCATGCGCGATCGGGATAGATAGATGGCTTTTGGTTGCCAATATGCAATAATACGGCCTTTAAACTTAATTTATTGCCGTCTATGAACAATCGCCACTCTTTTGAATCATATGGTTCACCAAATTGTTTGAATAGACCAGCAATGTCTTTGCAGTAACAAACACTGTCCTCCTTCGTATAGTACTTGGAAAATTCTTCTTGACGAGTTCTATAATATGTTACCTTAACATCGGATGAAACAAATTTAAATTGTTGCATTCGAGAGGCGTGTTGTTCGGCCTTTTCCTTTGACAATTCCAAATCCCTTATCCAATCATTGAGTTGTGCTTGTGACAAAGAATTTCTTTCGTTTTCCGTTTGAAATTCAGTACAACATAATGCCGCGTAATCAAATACTACTGTTGACAATGAAACTGGAGCCGGAACTAAAGTTAAATTTGATTCTGGCAATGTCGCTTCTGTTGAAATTAGTTCTGGTAATGACACTGTAGATACGCTCGCATAGGTTACTTTTCTGGACTTTCCAACCCCAAGTACTTTTGTAGTACAAATATAGCAGTCCGTTGAATGGCAAGTTGGTTCCCTCCACTTCATTTGTGTAATAAATTTCACACGTCGCCTAAATAGATAGTTTCAGGAATTAGTCAGCTATGCATTAAAAGGGAACAAATTCCTAATTTTTACAACGTACCTTTTTGTTCCGGTTTCCGAAGAAATCAATTCGACTCGGCATGTGGTGCACACAGTGTTCGGTGTCCATGGTTTTTAGGCTCAATTCCAAAACACTTATAGTATGTAACTTTCAAAGGATTTGAAAACACACGTCTCATACTTTTAACAATAAATTGACCGCAGATGAAACAGAACATATCTGGATCATTTGTACACTCAAACTCTCGCGCCCTTTTATTCATTTTTTATTTTAAGTAAATGACGGGTTATAAACTGCAATTATAAACTGAACAGTATCCGGCGAGCCTTGCAGATATTATGAAGGAACAAGGCGCATGTACTCTTATTTATACTTAGATCCAGTAAAAATTCAAGCCTACCTAAACAAAAAGGTTCCCTAGTTCTACAAAGAAAACACTACCTGCCTCAAAAATATGCTCTTGTTTAAAATGTACATAGGTTTGAGAAAACGACACTAACAGCTTTTTGTATCTAATAACTTTTCGAAAATCTACCTGCTAACTAACTGATATACGAATACTAACACATATGTACCAGTAGGGTACTTAAGCATTAAATGGATATATTTACTTGAATGCTTATAACTTTTGTATTAGTTCATCGATTTTGTTCACTGATAGCTTATTTTTTTTGTAATAAAACAGAGCTTAGAGGGGGGAAAAATATCTGCAAAAAAACAAAAAGTTTTCGAGATGCTTCCTCGCAAAGTACAAATTTTTTTATATTTTTACAAAAAAAATTTAAAAAATCCGTAATGATTGTTCAATATGTTTGAATCTGCAGGACCTAGCAAAAAGTGTTGTATGTACGGATTATAGTAAATTTTATAAGCTTTCAAAGTTTTCAAACCGTCTTGGAAGAGCTCAGTTTGTTCTTGAGATATACACGATTAAGTGGAGCCATCTTTTTTGTTTTTTGAAATAACGGTAAATCGTAAATATCTCAAAAACGGTACCATTCAAGTAAAAATAACCTTGATTTTCGGAATTAGGAGGTGATTTTACATAGGAATTTCACTATGGCGTCTTTGGTGCATTTTGGCTGTAAACCAGTGTAATTAGGGATTGTTGGAAAAGTGTAATAAATTCCACATATTTTCTGTTGGGAGGATTTCGAGCCTAGGGGATCATTGATCTCAAAATCGTCCATGTACAAGAAAAGTGGTATTGTCAACTTACCTTCATCGAATTTCGCAGTTTTGCAAAGATCTCCATTTATAAAATTATAATAGGAAGCAAATTTTGAAATGATTTCAACATTGGCAATAATTGATTCCCATACCCCTTCACTTTCAAAAAATTTTTTTATTTGAAAAGGTATGTCATTCAATACTATTTCTGCTTTAGCGCTAGTTAAAGTCGGATTATTATTTAAAATAATTCCAGACAATTCATTGCTTATTACATATTTTTGCGGATGTTTAAAATGCTTCAAGTTTTCCAATTCTTTAAGAAACTTATACTCAGAATCCACATTTTTAAATGGTTCTGATAAATTTCTCATTATTTCATCAGATCTTTTCTCGAAAAATGTGGACGATTGTGCAGTTCAAGAGTAAATTCAAGAACTGAATGCTTGAAGTTTGCAAGACATGGAAGTGGATACTCATCACGATACTGTAATTGTGTAAGTGGCTCTTGTGAAACCAAAGATTGACCTAAATCATTATTTACCGAGGAAAAACTCACAGTTTTATGCTTTTCTAAGTGTTTTCGGAACCTATACACATTGTGAAATATTTGATTGCAATTTTTCTCATTGCAAACATATTTTGCTATGGACTGAAGCCCATGATCTTCCTTTAAATGATTTATAAGTAAACATGAAGTTAAGTGGGGTTTGTGACATAAATAGCAAGCAAATTTGGACATTTTAACCAATTAAAAAAAAAAGAAAGAAAATAAAAAACTTGCTGAGTAAATTTGAAACTGAAGGAAAATCTTCAGACCTAAGCCCAAAAAAGTATTGTTCTAAAAATACCCAAACTTGCTTGCTATTATGGGAATATACAATTTGGAATACATAACTTAACTTAATAATACAGTCGACGCATTTCATTAAAGTGGGGCACTTCCACTTAAGCCCGGTCCAAAATATAAAGAATTGTGATATACTTGTATAGTCCTCACCTACTGCAATGATGTAAGGCTGCAATTGCTGTTTTTTAATCGCGTATTGCTCAATTTTGGACGAAATCTTTGGTAATATATCATTTGGTGTAGTTGCTTGTGTTATAAACTCTGATTGAGCGTCACCAATCGTTGGTTTGTGGGTTTTACTCTGACGCTGTGGTTGAAGAACCGCATGGAGCAGTAACAACACAATGCAATATTTAGAATCTGAAATTATAAATTAATTCAATATACGAATATTTTAATATTGTATAGTTTTCATGTTTTCTTACCGTTTGATAAATCTTTGTAAAGGAGTTTCGAAAGTAGTAACTCTCGGCTGGCTTGGTCTTTTACTTCCGCATTTAAGATAGGAAGGATTAGTTTATAAAACTTGTCAAGTTTTAAGAACAGCTCGTTTCCAATATCTGGATGCATGGCATTAAAATCAATATCAACCTGTTATAATTGAATAATATTTAATTTGAAAATAAATACTTTGTGCTTTTTTCTTACCAATTCGTAACCGTTAAAATCATTGTAGCGCGGCTACTCTGCTTGCAAATCCGATAGAGATCCCTTACATTTATTTCTAAACGTGCATGTATCTACCCAAAACTTTTTAACTTTTTCCCAAGGTGTGCAGTTATGTGCCAACCAACACTTTTTTTCCAAAACGTTATCTGCAGTGCAAGAAGTTAAATTAAATATTGTTAATACAACAAATTATTTTATAAAGCAGGAGTAAAAAGTATTGCATACCGTCAAAAACATCTTCATGAGCTTCCTGGGTAACAGAATTGGTTTTGTTTTCCAACTTTATGACATTGGCCCAACGCGAGAACAATTTACCACTCGGATTCTTTTTTCCCATTTTTCTTTCCAAAAAGTAAAATTCCTAATATATACTCTTATATACAACAAATTTTCGTAAGTTTTTAGTAGTGGTAATCGAATTCGTACAATTACCTTCTCTTCTTTAGGAAATACCGCAACAATTTCATTCGCCCCTTCCCTCATATCTGAGTATTGCATTTTGCGTCCTAAACCAATATAGTTGTCAACGATGCAATGTGTTACATTTTTTTGGTTTCTACTGTCCAAGTAGCCATGCCTTTCTTGATAACTTAAAGCAAGTTGTCCCTTTACTGACGTTTTTAAAAGCTCGCGCAGATTGAAATTCTTCGTTTGAGGCGAACAAGGTAGCATACTAGATTCTCCCGATTTGACGGAAGACAAATCACTGGATATTTTTTTCAGCCAATCCAAGACTTCGGTGTTTCCAGTTTGTGTCTCCTGGTCACTAATAAATGGAATACCCTTAAAAACAGAAATGAGTAGATTATATTGCTTCTTACTTATATTACAAATCAGTGAGTTTGCGAGTGAATGACTGAGTGTGTAGTTCTTTAAATTTTAGTATAAAAGTAAGTACTAACTGATTTTTTTCCTATTTTATAAAAAATTATTTTATAAAAAAATTGGCAAAAATGAGGTAGTGCTGAAATTTATAGAACTACAAAGTTACATACTCGGAAAAAATCTAAAAAATTTTGGCAAAAATTGAGAAAAATTTGGTGAAAATTCGTCCAATTTTCCTGAATTTTCTACAAAGTTATTAAATTTAATTAACAAAATTTACATTAAACTGTTACGGTTGCTTTCATAAAAAAATAGCGAAAAATTGCAATTTTAGAATGTACACTTTCTTTTGATATAGCGCGATCTTCCACTCAGCCCTCGATATACATATCGTCGCTCGCTTGCCACAAAAATGAATGTGCCCTTTTTTCAGTTTTGAGCTAATCAAACCACTGAATTAGGCATTGATTGGTCTATATGTATGATATTAGAATCTAAAGTGAAATGCATAACAGAAAGCTACTGCAATTTGCAAGCAAAAAACAATAATGTAGAAAAATGTATTGAATTTCGAAAACAGTCAACTTTTAAACGTGCTTCCCCAAAACTATTATTTTGGCACATTCATGCTTCTGGCAAGCGAGCGACGATATGTCTGTAGGTATAAGAGCGGTACGCAGATCGTAAGAAATCGCTCAAGAAAAAATTTTAGTTTTGCTCTAAAAGCCAAATTTGACCCCCTCGAGAAAACCTTCCTGCCGCAAATCTGCTCATGCAAGATGCAGTTTGAAGGGCATTTCATAAAGAAAATCCACACGCTGACTTTCAAATTAAAATTACTTCAAATTTGGCTTTTAGAGCGAAATTAAAGTTTTTTCTTGAGCGATTACTTGTGTTGTGCATACCGCTGAATTGATAATTTAAAAATAAAAGAATCATCTTGCCTTTTTTGTTTCACACTCCCTCAAACCGGCTTTAAATTTTATTCGTTCTCCGAAATATTTTGCGTCACATCTATCGAAAAAAGCGTCAACGTCGTCAATTTGCATTTTCTCAAGACTGAGAAAGAAATTAACCCCCCGTTCAATCAGGGTATCAATTATTTCGTTTAGCAAGCCCTGAGACTTTACGGAGAAAGGTGTCTTGCATATAAATACCATCCATCAGACCCCCCGTGTGCGACCGGACCTAGGACATTTTTTGGTTTTTTGCCAATAACTTTTCACTGAAATCTGCTTTCGGATTATTGATACCGAGGTCAAAACGCGTCTTTTGATAGCTTTCCCGATATTTTTGGACGTGTTTTACCAGAATTACCGTTGTTTTCGTTGTTAATAAAGTTATTTCCATCTACAAGGTGGCGCAAAAGTAATCCTCCTATCAGAAAATGCTATAAATTTTGCGATTGGCCCCTAAAGTCAGTTCTGTTTTGACATTTGTGTAGTAAACACATGCGAAATACACGTTAATAAACAATGTTACGCTACACTGCTCCAGAACGCGGAATATTGCTGACTATTTATTTGACCAATAATCGGTCGGGGCCAAACGGTTACTGTGAATGGTGAGCGCTACAGAGCAATGATCAACGAGTTCTTTTTACCGCAACTTGATGAATTGGGATTGGAAAACATGTGGTTCCAACAAGACGGTGCAACAGCACACACTGCACGTGCCACAACCGATATGCTGTACATCGGAAGCTTACTTTTGCGCCACCTTGTAATTATATGATTAACTAATTAGAAATATCTGGATTATTTGCAATAACTTTTCTTATGGTAATATTACAGAGGCCGTGTGCTAATCGGAAACATTTTACTCAGAGGAAAAATGAGGTGAACTTATTTTCTATGGTGTAAAAAATTTTCGCTGTGCCAAATGAAATGGTAAACTTTGACAGTTGTAAAAATAAAATTTAGATAGCGGGCCTACATTGCAGCCTCCTGGGTGGTGTGGGAAAGCAATGTTTAGCAAAGTGTCTAAAAGGGGTCTGATGAGAAGCGGGTGACTTCCTAACATGAAACCTCAACCATCGCGTGCAAAACGTTTTATTTTTTCTCTGATATCAATTCAAATATAACTTTTATAATCTTTTCTAAAAAATAAGGCAAAGCTACGATAAGTACAGCACTCAAGCGACGTGGAAGTTCACATAAGCGCACCCTTATATGTACGCTTGGTACACACCATGCACAAACAAAAGAAAAACAAGAAATAAGCATGCGCATTTTAGGAGACACACTTTTAAGGAACTTTATTAAGATACGATATAAATCAGAAAAATGCTTCTTAAGTTGAAATATTTGAAGATAATTATCAAATTAGCACGTGCTATTTTATTGTAAACAAAGAAGAACAAGCGAATTGACATGGCAACATCGACTACACGGCTGTTTTTTATAGGTAGCACAGAAAATTTTATAAAGATTTCAAAGATATCAAAAACTGGTGCTTAAATAAGTAAAACTATTGCAAAAATAGTTATACTTGAAATTATGCGCTTTAAACAATAATTAGCTGCAACTAATTTCTCTTATTTATTTATTTATTGTATATTTTTCTATAGCATCGCCCACTTCTTGTCTGCTGCCAATGAGAACGACTCTGCGTTTAATGTCCTCTGAATGACAAGCTCTTTACATGGTGGGCACAGCTGTGGACGAACAGCTGATATATATCTTACTTGTAGACCTTTACAATGTTCGAGACTAACTTAATTTTGGGTTTCACCAACTGAGCGACTTAAATAATTTTGAGCACAACAACCCGATCCGCTGTTTTATGCATAGTAGTATTTTTTCATACCAGACAACTCTTCGCATCCCAATATCCCAGTGCGAAATGGGCATGTATGACTATACACGAAGGAATGTATTGATCTTACACCCATTTCTCTTTAGTTGGAAGGTACTAAAATTAGCGCTTAATTGAGAAAGATAGTTTCGTAATAGTTGCATGCTTGAAAACTAGCGTTTACATGCATCTACGCTTACCCCGTTAAAGTCAAGCATGATCAAGTTTCCGACTGGGACGTTGCACAAAACAAATTAGCAGGATTACTGACATTAAGGTTTCCAACCACAGCAACACTGCTTAGTGGAGGATAAATCAGCTGGCAAGTTGACTAAGTTGTGACTTAGCTAAGTTAGGTGGTGAAACTGAAAAAGTGAAAATCGCGACTTAACTAAGTTAAGTCGAGTTGGTGAAACCGGGCCTATGTCTTTTCACAGAGCATCAACAGCTATATAAACACGATATCTTAAGACTATCTACATATAACTTAAAACTATCAATAAACAAGTAAGGAAGTCTAAGTTCGGGTGGAACCGAACATTATATACCTAGTAGTGATCTATTATGGCATCCCAATTTACGCAGGTCCATTTTAATACTTTCAGTTCGTATTTGCGTTCAAATAGACAGACGGACAGACAGATAGACGTATCGAGACACGGACATGGCTACATCGACTTAGTACATCCTCCTGCCGAACTTGCCTCAACCCCTTGAACTTATCGATTTGGCTTCTCCAATTCCTAGTACGCCCAAGCAACGTTGAAGAACACTACTTCAAAAATATCCACTAGGAAAAACCCGGAACCTCCAACTATTGCAATGGAGTCTGAACCAATCGTTAGTAAGCTGGTTGTGGTCCCTCGCAAAAAATCAATTTTTGTGTCTAGGTTCCATACAGACACTAACGAGGATGATTTGATGTACCATAATTCTTCTAAAATTAAAGATCAAAGCGTAACTGTCAGAAAATTTAATTTCACATATCAAAGCTAAAATTTCTCGTAATAACGTTGAGTCAAAAAACTGAGCACTAAATTCGTGAATATCTTTTATCAAAATGTCAGAGGTTTAAATACCAAATTAACTGATCTCTTTTTGAAATCTTTTCATTGTAAATATAACGTAATTGCCTTTACCGAAACTTGGCTAAAACCTCATGTTTTTAATTCAGAGTTTTTATGTAATGAATATAAAGTATATAGAAATGATCGCTTGAACAGAGTCGGAGGTGGTGTTCTACTTGCCGTTCATTCCTCCATCCCTTCAGAAGAGGTTAATATTCCTTACATCAATTTCATTGAGTTCAAATGCATCGTCATTCAACTAGAGAACGTCTCTATGTACTTATATGTTTGCTACATCCCTCCAGCATCAGATTTTTCAGTCTACATGCAATATGTCTCTCTGCTCAAAACTGTTAACTTTATGACTAAAGCTTCAGATTCAATTATTGTTTTGGGTGATTTTAACTTACCTCATATACCAAACCGTCCAAACTGGAGTACAATGACTTTTTAGATGGAATTTCCGATCTTTGCCTTAATCAAGTAAATGTTACCGCTAACAAGTTTGGGAAAGTCTTAGATTTAGTGTATGTTAATGATATAAACCAATTTTCTGTAAATCGTTGTGATCCGTGGGTTTTACCAGAAGACCTTTACCATCCTTCTATGGAAATAGTCTACGAAACCATAAGTAATGGCCAAGGCACTCAATGCTACTCATGTAGTAGCTTTGATTTTAACTTTTCCAAAGCAAACTACAAGAAATTAAATAAAGAACTGTCTAAATTAACTTGGCCTGAATTTGGTTGTGATATCGATCTAAACGTCTCACATTTCAATCAAACTATTTACTGCCTATTTGAGAAGTTTATTCCCAAACGTAAATTAACTTATGATCATCCTACGCAAGCTTGGTTTACTAAAGAGCTTAAGGCTCTTAAAAATGGGAAAACGCGATCATTTAATTTATATAAGAAATCTGGATTAAATAAACATTACTTACTGTATTCCAGTCTACGTCAGAAGTACATAGATTTAAATAAAAAGTGCTATAAAGCTTATATCTCTAAAATAAAAAGAGACATTATTCTCAATCCAAAGTCATTTTATGGTTTCATAAATTCTAAACGTAAAGTATCAGGGTTTCCCTCAGCCATGAAATATCAAGACATTATATCTAGCGATAATAATTTTTTTGCTCAATTTTTCACTTCTAACTTTTCTGCTGTCACCAATTCAAACTTTCAAAACTATCCTTATAAGCTACACGGGACAAATTCAATTAATTCACCAATTATATGCGCCAAAGATGTTCTAATTTACCTTAAAACCTTAAAAGAATCTGTTAAATACGGTCCTGATAGGATTCCTACATGTTTCTTGAAAAAGTGTGCGAACCATATTTACCAACCCCTTACCAATTTGCTCAATCTATCACTAAAGTGTGGTATTTTTCCAACTGCGTGGAAAGAATCGTTTCTTATACCGCTGCATAAAAGCGGGAGTAGGTCTTCTCTAGAGAACTATCGTGGCATAGCAAACTTTATGCCATCCCAAAATTGTTTGAAGCTATTGTTACAAATCAACTTACGGGTCCGATCTCTACTTTGATAGCTGACTGCCAACACGGATTCAGTAAGGGAAAGTCCACAGTTACGAATTTACTTGAGCTCTCATGTCGCTTTAGAAAAAATCAGCAAAGCTTTTGACAAAGTGTGTCACTCATTACTTATTCATAAACTCGATCAGTTGGGCTTCCAGCCGAGTCTCAATCGCTGGATCTCTTCTTACCTTAGTGACAGGACACAAAGAGTAGTGTTTAAAAATTTAGTATCCGATGTCATTTATGTCTCTTCGGGGGTTCCTCGAGGAAGCCATCTTGGCCCGATTCTGTTCTTGTTGTTTACAAATGATATTTCTACAATAATAACATTTTCAAAAATGTTAATGTATGCTGACAACGTAAGGCTTTTCATGTCATTCGCTTCATTTGAAGCTGCAATCAGATCTAGATACACTAGTTACTTGGTGCGATTTAAAATATATGTCTCTTAACCTTCTCAGCCAGAATCCTATACAATTAAAAATTATAGTCTTGAGCAAGTGTATGATTTTGTTGACCTGGGGGTTCCTATGGACTATAAACTCAGTTTCAACCGCCATATTAACACAACAGTCAATAAGGCTAGAGGTGTCCTAGCATTCGTTAAGCGATGGTCTAAAGAATTTAGAGACCCTTATGAAACTAAAGCCCTCTTCAGTACATTAGTCAGACCAAAACTTGAATACGGTTCTATAATTTGGAACCCGCGTTACCAGGTTCATGTAGATCGCCTAGAATCAGTTCAAAAACAATTTTTACTATTTGCCTTAAGAGATTTTCATTGGGATCCCTTGTATAATCTGCCACCCTATACGAATCGTTTAAAACTCATTAATCTGCACACACTTTCTAGTCGGAGGGAAATGCTTGGAATTATTTTTATGATTAAATTGCTAAATGGTTCACTATCTAGCCCATTTCTTCTAAGTGAAGTGAACTTCAATGTACCGTCTCGTCCTTCAAGGCATATTAAACCTCTAGTCCTAAGACAGTGCCCAACCAATTTTTAGTTAAATGAGCCTTTTCGCTGTTTGTGTCAAGATTATAACTCTCTTTCTGGTAGATTTGATATTTCAGACTCGCTTTTCAGCAAAAAAAAATCAATTCTTTCTATCCTAAATTCATAGCTACTAATTGTATCTTATTCTTTGACTTCTATATTAGCTTCTATCTTATATCTACTTTACTAAGCTGATTAGGTTTTCTCTGTAGCTGAGCAGTTTTAGATCTCGACGATTAACAAACCAAAGCCTTTCAACGAATCGGCACGAACGAATATTCCGCGCGTTATGCGGATGCGCCCCTCGCTCCGGTCGGGCGGGATATGGTGGGTAATCCGTTTGGGAACTATTATTATTATTATTATCATTTCAGTATACGTACAAACATTTCATGTTCATGCGCCCCTCGCTCCGGTCGGGCGGGATATGGTGGGTAATCCGTTTGGGAACTATTATTATTATTATTATCATTTCAGTATACGTACAAACATTTCATGTTCATGAAAGGTATGAAAATCAAAAAAGATATACAACTTCGCTTTTGCAGTGGGGTATTATTTTGGATTTTTTTTTTTTTCATCCTGAACGTTAATATATATCAATTAACAAATAGTATCTGGACACCTAGATAGGAATTCTTAGAATGTAGTACTCTATGTACATACCAAATTTCATCCAAATCGGTTAAGTCATTTTCGACATATTCGAATATACAAATATATATATAAAAGTTCAAAGATATAATATGCTCAAATGGCAACAATAAGTGGCAATCCTAATTAGAAATGTATTTTTTTTTTCAAAACGCAGGAAAAACCCTTTCTTTTGATACCCATATTGGCATATTTTATTTCATATTAAAAAAAATTAGATAGGTGGCAACCCCAAAAAAATAGCCTATATCGCAACACCTACGTAAAAATTCTTAGAATGTGGTACACTATCTACATAAAAAATTTAATCGAAATCGGATAGTTGTTAAGTAGTTACCCTAAATAAAAAATGTATATAAAAACCTCAATAAGTGGCAACCCAACTTCTAAATATTTTTTTTTGAAATACGAATGAAAACATCTTTCGTATGATATCCATATTGGCATATTTGATTCTATATAAACAAAAATTTAGATCGGTGGCAACCCCAAAAAAGTAACCTATGTCGCAACACCTAAGTAAAAATTCTTAGAATGTGGTACACTATCCACACGCCAAATTTCCCTTAAATCAGTTGAGCCGTTTTCGAGATAGTCTGGATATACAAATATGCAAGAATAGCTCGTTTAAAGTAATAAGATATATATCTCGATTCGTTTCTGCCGAATGAAGTAATATGCCTTGTGTGCGTAACAAAAATAGATATAAACAAGCAAGGAAGTCTAAGTTCCGGTGGAACCGAACATTATATACCTAGTAGTGATCTATTATGTCATCCCAATTTATGCAGGTCTATTTTAATACTTTCAGTTCGTATTTGCGTATCAAGAGCCGGACACGGCTACATCGACTCAGCTCATCCTCCTGATCATTTCAGTATACGTACAAACATTTCATGGTCATGAAAGGTATGAATATCAAAAAAGATTTACAACTTCGCTTTTGCAGTGGGGAATTAACTACTTTCCCGGATCCTTTACTTTTCATCTTGAACGTTTTGATGTACATTAACAAATATATATCTCGATTCCTTTATGTCGAATGAAGTAATATACCTTGTGTGTAACAAAAATAGATATAAACTAGGTATAAAAAGGGTGTCTTTCATAGGCGACAAAGAACTCAACCCCCACGCCCCCGGGCTATATAAAGTTTTAATTTCTCATAACTCCGAACTCTTTTGGTATAAATTAATGAAATTTGGACCTATGTGTCACTTAGTCAATATCTACATAATTTTTCAAAAGTGGGCGGTGCCGCGCTCACATATTTTGTGTTTTGTTTTGCTCTTCAACTTTCACGATAGGTTCAGGAGTTCGCTGGGCACTACACCATCTGTATATAGCTTTTGGAAAATCCCCCAGGTCATATAAAGCTGCATTTCGGTATAGTTAGGAGTTTATTTGGTTCAAGTGAATGAAATTTTATATATACTCGTAGTTCAATATTGGATGCCTCCTTGACTTAAGCGGACACGGCATTAGTGATGCCCGAAACTTGAGCATGCATTCTTTTTTCCGGTAAATTGATTCTGCGTTTGAGTCGTTTTGTCATAAACGAGCACTATAAACCAGAATCAATCAGTGGTCTTGCTGCGAAGTCTTTGCCATGAATGGTTAGTCGAGCTGTCCCTAGCAGCACACCTGCGCTTGAATGCACATGGCAGGATTTAACATTTCGGTTTACGGCGGAACTAAATTTTTCAGCTTCCCGTCTCTCTTGTGCCTGTTTTGAAGTTGAGGCAGCATTATCAGCATAATACTGATACGGGCTGGTGGTTGCCTGCGTCTGAAGAGACTCCGCATGCAGGAGCGTATTATGTCGAGAGTGGCACTTGTTGCAGTCGTAAGAACTGGTGCACTTCGACACAGTATGTCTTATGGATAGGCAGTTCAAACAGCCCTTGGTGGATTTTACAAAATTAATTCTCGCAACCGGAGTTAATTTAAGAAAACGGGGACAGTTTCGTAATCTGTGGGCATTCGATTTGCACTTTGTGCACAGTAATTTAGTCACATTTGCTTGGTATGTACCAAACCTTTTTGCAGGGGTTTCGTTGGCATTCCGCGTACTTTGCCGTTTTTGCGCTTTCGAAGAACTCCCTATGAACCCGGACACTGTTTCGAGTGTCTGGAAGCGGTTGGACAAAAATTTGTCCATATCCTCCCACTTGGATATTTCCACTTTGTGGTCTATGCTTTGTTCCCATTGACTAAGGGTACTTTCCGGCAATTTCGTCGAACAAAAATATGTAATAATTGCATCCCAGTTCGAAGTGTCAATTTTATGACTTCCCAGGGACGAAAGACAGTTATTTACTTCGCGCTGAAGGGTTTTAATCGCGCTACCACACTCACTCTCTACCTTTTTCAAGTTAAACAAAATTTGAAGTTGCGAGTTCACTAAGATACGTTTGTTTTCGTATCTCTCGCATAAGTTTCTCCAGGCCGTATCAAATCCCTCATTCGTGAGCGGACATTTTTTAACAATATCTTTTGCCTCACCTTGTGTCTTATTGTTCAGATGGAACAATTTCTCCACAGGTGTTAGGCGTTTGTTCAAGATATATATGACCGTGAACATGTCACGAAATGTTGGCCATGACAGATAATCGCCCTTGAAAACTTCAGTATCAAATGGAGGCAGGCGGATACTGTATTCAAATTCGGGATTTTCTTCAGCTTTATTGTATGTCGCTTGGCGTGTAGCCATATCTGACATGCAGCGTAAATATACTGCATATGCTCTCTTATACTTTTGTTTAACAGAAACTATATCAGTGGCTTCTAACTTACCTGAATTAAGTAAGTCGTCATAAGCCGTTCTGGTTTTCCTCCACATTGCTTTCAAGTCCTCTTGTTGAAGCCCAAGAGTGTACTTGCTGTGGACTGAATCCTCTAATTCATTGTAGTCTGATTCGAATTCGAAAATCGAATCAGCCAGCCTAATGAAACTTTCCATTATTTGGACTTAGAGGATATACAGAATCAAAACAAAACCGAAAAATTATAGCTGAAGGTACGATGAAATGCTCAACCGTACAAGATAAATGCTGAATAGAAAGGGTAAAGGCATTATTTTTATTTTGTTGTGTTGATCTTCCGACAGGGTAGTAAGCTGATTTTTGTTGGAACGATTTTCCGTCATCCCTTGTCAAGTTTGGTTTTGTGACAAACCGGTTTCGGCGTTCTGCCATTTTCAATGCCTAGTTTCGTTCTGGTCTGTGTCTATCCGCTGCGTTGTTTTTATAGTCCGTGGGTGCTGTGGCAGGTAATGTCAATCTATGTGTTCGTGGTAGGTAACGTTAATATGCGTGTGTGTGTGCGCGGTATTGATACGTCCGAATTGTTATCTGTCCCAAGGGTTGTTTTTGTAGGTATGTAGACATACCGCTTGTTAGCTAAGCGGTAGGTTGAGGTAGATAGAAATCGGTGATTTTTGCAGTTTGGTTCATATTTCGTTTTTGCTTGTTCATTGTTACGTGTTTCGTTGCTGTACCTGCTGGCTTGTGCTGTTTTTTGTAAACTAATTTTAAGGGTTCAAATATTTCGTCAGAGATAGTGTTGGTTTGTTCGTTTATGATCCTGCCGTCAAATGTTTTTAACTTGTATATCTCCATGTTCTCAAGTACATTAAGCCGCCGGCCTTTTCCTTGTACGTGAAGTATTCGAGCCGTTGTTTTTATGTTAGCTGGGGTGCAGTTGTTCTCGAACATGTGGTTCGCGAAATTAGATTCTGGTATTATGGTGGGTTTTCGTGTTTTTTTGTTGTAGTCCCTGATATGCTCTCGGAATCGTGTGCTTATTTTTCTTCCTGTTTGTCCTATGTAGCTGTATTGACATTCACAAGTAAGCCTATACACTCCGTGTCTGTTGAATGGGTCATCAGAATTAGTGTCGGTTCTTAGTTTTTGTCCGACGTTGTTAGATGTTCTGAATGCTGTGTTGATGTTATATCTTTTAAAGAAGTTTGCTAATTTGTACGTCGTTTTTCCAGTGTATGTCATTGCCGTCCAAACCTTTGGATTTTCCTCTACGTTTACTCTTTTTTGTGTTCCATGGCTACTTCTGAGTTTATCCACAAGTGCTTTCTTGTATCCATTATTTGCCGCTATGTTATATATTGTATTAAGCTCTCTCCAGTATGCTTCCTGTGTGAGCGGCGTTCTCTGAAGCCTATCCACTAAGTGCCTCAATGCTGCATTTTTGTGCTGTTGCGGATGGTTTGATGTAGAGTGTATTATGGTGTCCGTGGCAGTCGGTTTTCTATAAATGCCGTAGTTGAACCTATTTGTTATTTTGTCAATCCCTATAGTTAGGTCCAGGTAGTTCATTATTCCATCTTTTTCTACTTCCATTGTGAACTCTATGTTGCTATGTTGCCTGTTGAGGAACTCTAGTATTTGCCCTTCGTTATCGTCATTTAGGATGCAGATGATGTCATCCACGTATCTAGCGTAGAATGCCACGCCTAACTTGGTTTTTAACTCCTGTATATATTTTCCTTCCAAGTTTTGCATGAATGTTTCCATGAGAATGGCCGATGTTGGGTTACCCATTCCTAGTCCGTTTGTCTGTCTATATATTTTGTTGTTGAACCGGAAATAGTTTTGCCGCAGCGTTGTTCTTAGCGCGTTGGTAATTTGCGCAGTTTTTACCTTATCTTCAGTTTTGTCCAGTAGTGTTTTGTTGACTATATCCATTGTTTCTGTTAGTGGTATTGACGGGTATAACTCCTTTATGTCAAAGGATACCAGTTTACTGCTCCTTGTGAGTTTAACGGTCTCAAGTCTTTGTAGTAGTTCTATCGTATTGCTTATTGTGTATTCGTGCCCTAGTTTCAGAGTGTCCTTTAAAATCGTTTTTAGATGTTTCGACAGTTTATAACCCGGCGCGGACTTAAAATTAATTATAGGTCTCATCGGCGTATCCTGCTTGTGGATTTTAGGTAACGCAATGAGTGGAGGAGCAGATGGATTCATTTGTGTTAGGGTATATGCCATCCTCTCGTCTATTATTTTGGTAGCATTTTTTATAACCTCTTTAACTTCGGTCTGGTATTTATCCGTGGGGTTATCCCTAATAATGCGGCATTTCATTTTCTCGATGAGCTTCTCTGTCTTTGCTATATATTCATCCTTACTGATTAGCACCGTTGTGTTTCCTTTGTCTGCCTTCGTTGTGACGATGTTGTTATTTTTTAGCTTTCGTTGTAGCCTTTTCAATATTTTCAGCTCCTTGTTTCCTTTTTGTGCTTCCTGGGCTCTTACTTCCTTGCTTATGATTTCTCTGCACATGTGCCTTGCGTGCTCCTGTTCCTCATATGGAAGAAGCGATATTGCAACCTCTGCGTCTACTATCGCTTGCTCAGTTCTTTTTCTTCTTTTTCATGTGCAGAGAAATCATAAGCAAGGAAGTAAGAGCCCAGGAAGCACAAAAAGGAAACAAGGAGCTGAAAATATTGAAAAGGCTACAACGAAAGCTAAAAAATAACAACATCGTCACAACGAAGGCAGACAAAGGAAACACAACGGTGCTAATCAGTAAGGATGAATATATAGCAAAGACAGAGAAGCTCATCGAGAAAATGAAATGCCGCATTATTAGGGATAACCCCACGGATAAATACCAGACCGAAGTTAAAGAGGTTATAAAAAATGCTACCAAAATAATAGACGAGAGGATGGCATATACCCTAACACAAATGAATCCATCTGCTCCTCCACTCATTGCGTTACCTAAAATCCACAAGCAGGATACGCCGATGAGACCTATAATTAATTTTAAGTCCGCGCCGGGTTATAAACTGTCGAAACATCTAAAAACGATTTTAAAGGACACTCTGAAACTAGGGCACGAATACACAATAAGCAATACGATAGAACTACTACAAAGACTTGAGACCGTTAAACTCACAAGGAGCAGTAAACTGGTATCCTTTGACATAAAGGAGTTATACCCGTCAATACCACTAACAGAAACAATGGATATAGTCAACAAAACACTACTGGACAAAACTGAAGATAAGGTAAAAACTGCGCAAATTACCAACGCGCTAAGAACAACGCTGCTGCAAAACTATTTCCGGTTCAACAACAAAATATATAGACAGACAAACGGACTAGGAATGGGTAACCCAACATCGGCCATTCTCATGGAAACATTCATGCAAAACTTGGAAGGAAAATATATACAGGAGTTAAAAACCAAGTTAGGCGTGGCATTCTACGCTAGATACGTGGATGACATCATCTGCATCCTAAATGACGATAACGAAGGGCAAATACTAGAGTTCCTCAACAGGCAACATAGCAACATAGAGTTCACAATGGAAGTAGAAAAAGATGGAATAATGAACTACCTGGACCTAACTATAGGGATTGACAAAATAACAAATAGGTTCAACTACGGCATTTATAGAAAACCGACTGCCACGGACACCATAATACACTCTACATCAAACCATCCGCAACAGCACAAAAATGCAGCATTGAGGCACTTAGTGGATAGGCTTCAGAGAACGCCGCTCACACAGGAAGCATACTGGAGAGAGCTTAATACAATATATAACATAGCGGCAAATAATGGATACAAGAAAGCACTTGTGGATAAACTCAGAAGTAGCCATGGAACACAAAAAAGAGTAAACGTAGAGGAAAATCCAAAGGTTTGGACGGCAATGACATACACTGGAAAAACGACGTACAAATTAGCAAACTTCTTTAAAAGATATAACATCAACACAGCATTCAGAACATCTAACAACGTCGGACAAAAACTAAGAACCGACACTAATTCTGATGACCCATTCAACAGACACGGAGTGTATAGGCTTACTTGTGAATGTCAATACAGCTACATAGGACAAACAGGAAGAAAAATAAGCACACGATTCCGAGAGCATATCAGGGACTACAACAAAAAAACACGAAAACCCACCATAATACCAGAATCTAATTTCGCGAACCACATGTTCGAGAACAACTGCACCCCAGCTAACATAAAAACAACGGCTCGAATACTTCACGTACAAGGAAAAGGCCGGCGGCTTAATGTACTTGAGAACATGGAGATATACAAGTTAAAAACATTTGACGGCAGGATCATAAACGAACAAACCAACACTATCTCTGACGAAATATTTGAACCCTTAAAATTAGTTTACAAAAAACAGCACAAGCCAGCAGGTACAGCAACGAAACACGTAACAATGAACAAGCAAAAACGAAATATGAACCAAACTGCAAAAATCACCGATTTCTATCTACCTCAACCTACCGCTTAGCTAACAAGCGGTATGTCTACATACCTACAAAAACAACCCTTGGGACAGATAACAATTCGGACGTATCAATACCGCGCACACACACACGCATATTAACGTTACCTACCACGAACACATAGATTGACATTACCTGCCACAGCACCCACGGACTATAAAAACAACGCAGCGGATAGACACAGACCAGAACGAAACTAGGCATTGAAAATGGCAGAACGCCGAAACCGGTTTGTCACAAAACCAAACTTGACAAGGGATGACGGAAAATCGTTCCAACAAAAATCAGCATTATTTTTACCCAGGAAAACCAAAAAAACCCAACCCAATAAAATTTCAAATCAATCCAATTAATGTAATTTTAATTCAATTTAATTTTATTTATTTATTGCAGACTTGGCTGCTTTGTCTGTCTACTATATTTGTACAATAATAACACTCTTTGGCTTACTCGCCACCCACACGTATAAGGGAATATATATATATATAAATAAATGTGTATATGTTGCCGCAATAAAGAAGTACACACAAAAAACACAGATAAAGTGCGCGGTGTATCAAACGAGCGAAAGTGAATATTAAATAATTCAATGAACTTAATAAGAAAATAATAAACTAGCCTTCGATTGAAATGCTTATGTGTATATTACCGAAAAACAAGTGGGAAAATACAAAAACAAACTGAAGATCGAAAGGCTAAGTGAGCTTATTGTGAAAGTGAGGTTATGTTACCTCTTGCCTTGCGCTGTGTCCAAAAAAACCTTACCACTGGTGGGGGGATAATGCGGATAGTCGCAAGGATTTCGAAGCGTTTAATTTAATTTAAGTTAAAGAAAAATAAAGCAGTTAACTGAACGGAAAAATCACTATTATTAGATATTCACTTAACGCACTTATGTTTGATTACACTCGCGGGCGGCACTGTTTGCAACACAAAAAAAACTAAGTGGCAAGAAATATACAACTTACGTGCTTCGATGTGGTGATCGGCTGGTGTTTGTTGTAAATAACTTGTGGGTTGTATTATGTTGGTTGTGGTATGTGGCAGAGTATATATGTATATGACAGAGTGTGTTAGTTGTTTGTTGTTGAGTGTAATGTATAAACTTTGGAACTTTTCGGCAGCGGCTTGTGGCAAATTAAACTATTGAGTCTTCTTCCAATTTTTCCTTATGTGTGGCAGCTTCTAGTATTGACCCAATTAATTATTTTGTTGAAAAAATGTTGATGTTGTGGACTGTATAGGCTGGTTCCTTTTTACGGGGAGATGGACCTGAACAAATGCGACAGTGGTGCTTCGCTGGTGCGGCCGTGGCTCGAAAGCACCGCGGTCGAATTGTGGTTTTGAATAGAAATAAGAAAACGAGAATTCTCCTTACAATAAATATGGCCGTTTAGTTTGTAGAAAATACAATTAGAAATTATTTTACCTCTTGAATATTTTGATGCGATGGGAAATCCTGGGGTGGCCGTGATGTGGTTGTGTCGACTGTCGCTGAAAAAGTAGACGGTTGTCCAATCGAGGAAAACCGTTGAACCTGAAAAATATCCTGCGGTTTTAAGGGGAGGCGAATCCACACATGCACACCCCCATGCATGTATATGTGTGCTGACAAAACACGAATATGCATGATGGCCCACACAGGTGGGTGGGTTGGTGATAGTGATTGGAAGGGCGCTAAAGTTACATTAGGGTGGCACATTTTTTAGGAATTTTGGCATCTCGCCTAAACATGCCGGCCCCCTTGCGATACGCAACATCTTACCCCACCACAGGATTTCCCACCACGCATTCTCTTGAATTACGGAATTAAAACTAGGATGGTGAGCCCCGGCTGGCGCTGTCATAGCCCTCTGCCTCCGAACTACCTCCCGAAGTTTGAAGTTTTGCCTCTGGTGGCCCCATAGTTTCGCACCTAGAGCTAAGAGAATATGAGGAAGAAACTTTAAAAAATAAAAACGCTGCATATTTCTTGCCAGGAAATTGTGTATTTTATCTTTATTAAATAAAAAACAATAAAAAGAAGAAACGATGTTGTTTTATGCTTAAATCTAACCTTACATGCTACATGCCCCCGATAGTACAAAGCCAAAAATAGTGCTTTGGGCAAGCAATGAGCCAAACGACACTGGTAGCGTGCCCGAGGTTACGACGTCGACATATACGTCGCCCCCGAGCACGAGTTGTATCGGAGCCGCTGTATAAAAAAGGGGATCCGCCAACCAGATCTGCTGGTACGGAGCAGCAATCTGGGCGCCCCCGTTATGCACCGGACTGATTCGCCGCATATATTTCACGCACAATGCGTGGGCGGTGACAGCTTTGTTATTCCCGTGGTTGCCGCGGATACGGAGGAAGCAACCGCGCTCCCCGCATTACCCCGTGGGTGGTGTGCAGCCCTAGCTCTTCCGCCATCCCGCGGTCGATAACTGTGCGAGGGGAGCATGCATCGAGAAGCGCACGGATGCGCAGTAGTCCCCCCCCCCGGCTTCCAGTTTCACGACCGCGGTTGGCGCAAGAGCAATCATGGTGCCTAGCGGTGGACCCAGCGAGAGCGCCCGAGACCGTCACGGAAACCAGTAATTGGTGGTAGCTGGCGCGGCTGCAGGGCTGAGTCATTCAACCAAGATTAAACAAATACGAAAACTTGATAATCTAATGAAGAACTATTCATAAACACAGATGAACATTTATTCCGAATACCAGACACATTTTGAAAATAAATGTTTAGTCGTTTATAATAAGATTTGTGTTCAGATACGGTATCAGGACGCCTTCCGAGTTGCACGAAAGGAACGAAAACGCTGAACTTTAACGTCAGCCGGCCATAGTTCTGATATTAAAATCGAGTCAGAAATTTCTTCGGGCACGCCAAGCTTAAACTTTACTCATTTGAGAGAATGTATATCAACATATTTTTTGATCAATTTATAGCAGATCAGCTGGTTTTTGTTAATGGAAGCATGTTGAGCAAGGTAATTTACGATGTTTTCTTCAGTTACAGTATTAAAGAAAGACGTGGTATGCAACCAAGTAATTCGTCTAAAAGCATCACGTCGAACAACAGCCAATCTGCATTTGAGCTCGAACCAACAACAGCTTGCACTTGTTTAAGCTGCATATTTTTATGTTGAATATTTTGCGCACTTATGTCATCAATATTATCTTGATTTAAAAAATTTTTTTTTTCTTATTTTTGCGCTTATCGACGGTAAGCCATTTAGAAGTGCTTAGCGACGAAGAGGCGTTCACGGGGTTGGCGTCAGCAGCATCAGTCGAAGAGGCCAAATCAATTAATGTATCAGCAGTCAATACTTCATTGTTTTCACTCTTATTCTTATGATAATTGTTCATAGCATCAATATTGGGAGAGAAACTGATATCGGGTTGGTGTCGAAATTCTGTATGTACAAAATTCTAAAAACAAAATTCTGCTTTTTAAAATTCTGCTTTTTAAAATTCTGCTTTTTTAAAATTCTGCTTTTTTAAAATTCTGCTTTCTAAAATTCTGCTTTCAATGTTCTGTATTACAAAATTCTGTATTAAAATATAATGTTAACAATGTTAAAGAGGTAATGTAATTATTTTGAAAAAGTGCGCAGCTACGCGAACTACAGTTATTCTGTACAAAAGACCTTTCTGCATAGGCGGCCTTCGGCCGCGCTTATTTAAATAACCCTGGGCTACGCCATGCCAAGTCCAGGTGGTTGCCCTGATCGGTGGCAACATGCCACCGATCCGACTCTTTTGCGCGCTTTTAAGTACAGCCTAATAATTTACAACAACCACATGAAAACTTGCGACAAAACAAATAAAATATATACATATGTACATGTGCGCACTTTTTCAAAATAATTACATTACCTCTTTAACATTGTTAACATTATATTTTAATACAGAATTTTGTAATACAGAACATTGAAAGCAGAATTTTAGAAAGCAGAATTTTAAAAAAGCAGAATTTTACAAAGCAGAATTTTAAAAAAGCAGAATTTTGTTCAAGCAGAATTTTTTTGCAATTTACAGAATTTTGTCACACAGAATTTTGTAATACAGAATAATGACACGCTCCCACTGATATCACCGGCAGGTTGATGTTTCGCAACCAAGCTTTTCTCTTGAGCATTATTATCAGAAACTACAAAAGCACTCAAACAATATGTAGAGGTGCTACGAGCAGTATTGGTAGCAACAACAACACCAACATCAGTAGCACGACCAGTCGGCTTTGGAGTCTTTGATGCCGTTGGCAACAACAATGCAGTTGTCACAGATTGATTTGTGCATGAGCGCAGCTCAGCGTGCAGGTCATTCACTTGAGAACGCAAATATTTATTTAACGTTTCGTTAAAAACACAGCAAAAAGCTAAAATAAGAAACTTTCTTGCGATCGCATGAAAAACACGTCCGAACAGCACGACGTTTAGATTATATTGCTTAGTATTCGCAAACACTCATGCTATCTTAGTGGTGGGAGGATTATAGGGCGGTTTTCGGTCAACCCACAAGTATGGATTTAGCTTTCATGGCTACGATTTAAATCGAACATCGGTTGACGCTCATTTAGTTTTTTCAGCCGACCAAATCGATTGGCAGTGAGAACGTAACCAAATCGTCAAGGACGGTTGAGTCCGATGAGTTGATGGTAAGGAGATGGACAGAAAGCAAGCTCATCCACAGTTTATAGTGTTACCAGGCTATTTATATCGCCGGGACTCGTTTAATATAATTTCATTTTATTGTGTTTCATTTCATTCCACCTCACTTCATTTCACTTTTATATTTAATTTCATGTTGATTTATTTGTTTATAAATATTTACTACATTTAACTAATGTTTTTATAAATATATTATATATTGAATAAATTATGTGTGAAATGAAAGAAAATAATTTTTGGAAATTTATTGGAATTTTCTTGGGTGATTTAAAAGGCTTTCTGAATGTAGCAGTCAACGGCCAATCAAAATTTTTCTGTCGATTTCAAATAACAAAACTGCTTCACAACTTAGCGAAGCCAGTTAGATTCAATCGTTTATAAACAAAATAATATAAAACCGATAAAAGTCTTGCAAAATTACTCTGTGGGGTTTTATCATAACAGCTTAAGTCGACTTAAGAAAATATACCAAATAAAACTTTTTCTGTCGACTTCAAATAACAAAACTGCTTCACAACTTAGCCAAGCCAGTTTGATTCAATCTTTTATAAACAAAATAATATATGACCGATAAAAGTCTTGAAAACTTACATGCTTTTCTTATTCAGAATCGCCAGAAAAAGTTCTTATTGGTCTAATTTCTTAGGTCGACTTAAGTTGTTACAATTAAACGCCACAGCAAAACTATCTATTTCATTTGTGGATAGCGCGACCTTTACAAGGAAATTTTTGCTAGTAAAAATGAATACAGCTTAACAATTAGCTGTAAAACCAAAACCTAACCAAACATAGGAAATATTTTTATAATTTTCAAACAATACAGTAAAAAGTATCAGCTTTCGGAGACATGTGGCATGGTCGCTGGCCCTAGCTAGCTCGTCTAGTGGCGTGGGCTTTAGTTCACAGGCCTTATCCGCAGCTACTACAACAAGAAAATGAAGATTCATGCCTGATTGAAGATAAGAGGTAAAAAGATTGAAGGATGAGAGGAAAAGAACTAAGAAAGAGAGGAAAGGGAGAAAAAATGATTTACGGCGCCCCCATTGCCTGACTCTTGTCCGTCCGCCATTTAGGTCATTATTCCCACGCCCCTCGACTACTCAAGCACGACACCCACACCAAAGACTTGAAGCCTAGCACTCTATGGTATCTCCAATAGACTGTTCAACTGTTGGACTTCAACCTCGTTACAATCATCTCTTATTTTTATATTACTCCAAAGATTAAAAAAGGGGGGCCGTGTGCAGAAGTCCACGCAATTGGGGAAAGTTTCTGATCGCCATTCACCTGGGAATGGCCAGAGCGATTCTTTTGCATGCGGTTCAAGCAGCTCACTACTTCCGGGCTTTGCGCCCAAGTATCCTCTGGGTAACCACCGAACGCTATACAAACGTGTAATAGAATTCAACCTCCCGTGAAACGGGTTGTGCGTTGGGTTTGGGACCCACCACATAAAACAACGTTCCAATGAAATTCAACAACAAAGCCTCGGATATGAGAACCCCTTTTTTAGATGACAACACCCGCAAACGAAATAAGGATTATGAGATAAGGGTATGTACCTGGAATGTCCGGTTCCTTAATGGGGAAGGTGCCGCTGCCCGGCTGGTTGAGGTCCTGAGGAAAGCAAAAGCTGACATCACCGCCATACAAGAGATGCGATGGACGGGGCGAGGAAACACGATCAGAACACCTTGCAACATCTACTGAAGTGGGCATGAAGACAAGCGCAGATTCGGCGTGGGACTTGTGGTGGGAGAGAGACTCCGTCACCGAGTACTGTCGTTCACACCCGTGAACGAGCGTCTCGCTGCAATCCGCATAAAAGTACGATTTTTCACCATATCGTTTATCTGCACTCATGCACCGACGGAAGAGAAGGACGACGTGGAAAAGGATGCATTCTACGAGCGCCTGGAAGAAGCATACGAGCGCTGCCCCCGTCATGATATCAAAGTCGTGCTTGGCGACTTTAACGCCAGGGTGGGTAAGGAGGGTGTATTTGGCCCCACTGTCGGGAAGTTCAGTGTCCACGATCAGACTTCGCCAAATGGATTCAGGCTGATCGACTTCGCCGGTGCCCGAAACATGGTCATATCCAGCCCTAGGTTCATGCACAAGAAGATCCATCAAGCTACATGGCTGTCCCCCGATCGAAAAACACGCAACCAGATCGACCACGTTGTGATAGACGGACGGCATGCTTCCAGCGTTTTAGATGTTCGCACAATACGAGGACCTAACATCGACTCTGATCACTACCTAGTAGCAGCCAAGATTCGTACCCGCCTCTGTACGACAAAACAGGTGCAACAAAAAACGCAGGGAAAGCTGGACGTCGAAAAGCTGCAATCGCAACAGACCGCCAATTATTTCGCAGATCGCCTCTCACACCTGCTCTCCGAGAGCACAATTCAACCTAGTGGAATGCATGAGCAGTGGGCTCATAACTCAGGAGCACTCCGTACCGCAGCCGAAGAAGTAATTGGATTCCGGCGAACGCGAAGAAACAACTGGTATGATGATGAAGAGTGCCGCGCTGCAACGAAAAGAAAGGACGAAACCTACAAGGCAACGCTGAGATCGAATGCCACGAGGAGTGTGTGTGAACACTACCGCGAGTTGAAGAGGGAAGCGAGGCGGCTTTTCCGGGCGAAAAAAAGAGAGGCAGAAAAGCGTGAAATAAAGGAGCTTGAGATGCTGGCCAACGGGAATAATGCCCGAAAATTCTATCAAAAAATTCGGCGTATGACAGAAGGTTTTAAACCCGGGGCTACCTCCTGTAAGAATGAGAACGGCGACCTGGTGGCCGATGTTCAGAGAGCACTCAGAATATGGAGGGATCACTTCTCTGCCCTTTTAAATGGAGAAACTGAGCAAGAAACCAGAGAAGATGCCGAACCCGAGCCCACAATCGAAGATGATGGAATTGACGTTCCACAACCCGACTATAATGAGGTGCGAATAGCAATATCCCGATTGAAAAACAATAAAGCAGCTGGCGCTGATGGTTTGTCTGCTGAGCTATTCAAACACGGAGGCGAGGAGCTGGTAAGGCGCATGCATCAGCTTCTATGCAGAATATGGTCGGATGAATGCATTCCTGAAGATTGGAATCTAAGTGTTCTCTGCCCAATCCACAAGAAGGGCGATCCTGCAAACTGCACCAACTATCGCGGAATCAGCCTTTTGAATATCGCATATAAGGTCCTATCAAGCGTATTGTGCGAAAGACTGAGGCCTGATGTAAACAGACTGATTGGACCTTACCAGTGTGGCTTCAGACCTGGTAAATCTACCATCGACCAGATTTTTACAATACGCCAAATCTTGGAAAAAACCCGTGAAAAGAGAATCGACACACATCATCTCTTTGTTGATTTTAAAGCCGCTTTCGATAGTACGAAAAGGAGCTGCCTATATGCCGCTATGTCTGAATTTGGTTTCCCCGCAAAACTTATACCGCTATGCAAAGTGACCTTGAGCAACACCGCCAGCTCGGTCAGAATTGGGAAGTACCTCTAAGAGCCGTTCGAAACTAAACGAGGTTTCAGACAGGGTGACCCCCTATCGTGCGATTTCTTTAATTTAATGCTGGAGAAAATAATACAAGCTGCAGAACTTACATCAATTATTCTTATGGTGATTGTTGTTGGAGCAAAGCTCGAATTTTTATGTTTTGTTTGTTAATTGATATTAGAGGAAAAATTACAACGTTACGCACAGCGATGGTATGGGATGACATGTTTCGAAGTGCCCAGCTTCTCATCAGACCCCTTCTCGGACACTGAGATACGAACCCAAGTGTCTGCACCAAAGCCGCTGTTAGAGTACTCTAACAACTAAGCTATGATGCCCTGTAGCGTCACGATGCATTTTTCTTCTAATGTGCCATTTGCTTATTCCTTTATACATTCTTGGTACATATATTTTGTTATATGTCAACTCAAGGAAAGTGGAATATTTTTAGGCGCGTTCATAGAACAGTTTTAGATACAGAAGGGCTTCTTTGCATATCAACACTTCCGTGTTATTTCCACTGTACCTGTAACAATTAAAGTTATGGTGATTGTTGTTGGAGAAAAATTATTCACCCTGTCGGAAAAACAACAAAACAAAATAAAAATAATACTTAAGCTTAGTTTAATATTAACAGAAAACCGGGGAAACCAAAAACCAAACAGCAAAAAAAAAGCGTACCGACGGCTTAATCCCTGACCGAGGCAAACATGCTATGCATAAGTACGGTTGAAAGTTACATATGTACGAGTATGTGCATACGAGGTGTGTTCAAAAAGTATCGCGAATTTTGTGTTTTTTCAAAAATTATTTATTTATTCATGAATATCTATTTTGTCCCCTTCAAAGTAATCCCCATGAGATATTATACACTTGTGCCAACGGGTTTTCCAATCTTCGAAGCACTTCAAAAAATCATTTTTTTGTATCTTGTTCAGCTCCTCCTTCGATGCCGTCTTTATCTCGTCAAGAGAAGCGTAACGTCGTCCTTTCATGGGCCTCTTCAGTTTAGGGAACAAGAAAAAGTCACAGGGGGCCAGATCTGGGGAATACGGTGGCTGCGGCATCATTAGTGTGTTGTTTTTGGCCAAAAAGTCGCGCAAAAGCAACGATGCGTGAGCAGGGGCGTTATCGTGGTGCAAAAGCCAATTTTTGTTCTTCCACAAATCCGGGCGTTTCTGGCGGATTGCTTCGCGCAAATTGCGCTTAACTTGCAGGTAATATTCCGTATTGACCGTTCTTGTGGCAAGAACTCATGATGCACGACGCCCCTGCAATCGAAGAAAACTGTCAGCAAAACTTTCACATTCGACCGAACTTGGCGCGCTTTTTTCGGTCTTGGTTCGTGCGGCAGCTTCCATTGAGATGATGGAGCTTTGGTTTCCACGTCATAACTATAAACCCACGATTCGTCACCAGTTTTGACCCTCTGGAGCAAATTTGGGTCGTCGCGGACAGAGTGCAGAGCAATGTTGATGCGATGCTGTTTTTGGTCACAATTGAGCAATTTTGGTAAAAAAATAGGTAAAAATCGAAGACGATCCAAAACACGTGCAAGCAAAGCAGCTGTCAACAATTAACTGAACATTCAAAATGGCCGAGCTTGTCGGCATAAGTGAGAGACATGAGTACCAACATAACGCCACAAAAAATTCGAAATTCGAATATACGTAACCAGCGAAAACTCAAAATTCGCGATACGTTCTGAACACACCTCGTATGTTCGCAACTCCGTTCATACAAAAAAAGCAAAAAGAAGAGCCAGTTTTTTTTTTACTCACCTTATCCGTTCAGCGTTGTTGGTACCATCAAAGCCGTAGATAACCTCTGAAGAGCGACATTTATGTACATACGGACATACCTACTAATTCGTATAGCTGCTTAATTCAAGTTTTCCTCTAATTGTTGTTTGTTATAACAACAACAACAACAAAGGAAAACTTGAATTAAGCAGCTATACGAATTAGTAGGTATGTCCATATGTACATAAATGTCGCTCTTCAGAGGTTATCTACGGCTTTGATGGTACCAACAACGCTGAACGGATAAGGTGAGTAAAAAAAAACTGGCTCTGCTTTTTGCTTTTTTTGTATGAACGGAGTTGCGAATATATGCACATACTCGTACATATGTAACTTTGAACAACAACAAAATGTTATAACAAACAACAATTAGAGGAAAACTTGAATTAAGCAGCTTGCAAAACTACACGCAGCATAGCCTATGGGTGTTAGGCAGGTGCGCTTGCAATCAGAGTGAGTGGGTTCGATTCTCCACAAGATCCTCTGAAATAGCAAAACTATACGAATTAGTCTGACGAGAAATCGTGGCTGTTTTCGAAATAGTACTATAACTATAGCTTGTATATGTTTGTTGCTTTCAGTTTTTCCTCTAATCAAAAATAATAATAATTCACTAAGAAATTATTATCAACTGGTCTTGAGCTCGTTATACTTACAAAAATATGTAAAAATGAGCAGACCGTAAAACCAACAACAAAAAAAAAAAAAAAATTTTATATATATATAATTTTTTTTATTTTAGGCACTGGCGACAGCTTAACTTTTCTGCGGTACTTCTCGCACTCCCAACGTTACTTTTTCTCTATCTTCTGAGTTTCAGTCAAGTGGTGATCGTACCCCGAGTTCGGATCTTAACGGAATTTCTTAACACGTTCACTCAATTTCACACCTACAAACATGCACCAACTTTCGTTTGCAACCACCACACACACAGTCACACTATAAGTGCATGCCGATAGCGTATCACTCCTGTTGCGCAACATTCATAGATACCCGGTTGTGATGCCTTTGATAAAACTTTCTGACGGAGTATTTGCCATGTAAAGGCTGGCGTAACAACTTGTTGCTGGGATGAACGTAAAATTGAGGAGCTTGAGGTTAGGGGTTTAAAATATGCCCGAGGTAGGCATACCGGTCGTAAGAGGCGGCTAATATGTACAAAGGTAATGACGTGTAACTCGATGGTTGATCTACGGATATGCTGCCTCTCACCTCTCATTACCCATCCTATCCTTCCCAACGAAGGGGTGACATGACCTGCAAGGTTTCACTGGTCATAAATCGCTACCACGGCAGTCGGGCAGTACCGCAAGAGAGTACCGGAGCGTACCGGGTTCAAATACGGCCAAGGACGGTTAATTCGACAACACTCCCCAAAACCTTCGGGGAGTGGTTTTGTCGTTACCACAACAACAACAACATATTATCTAGTACATACGTATGTATGTATATATATCCTTATAACAGTCTCACTTGAACACTGCAATTGTAAATTTTTTTCCATTTGAAATATTCCCCCAAATTAAAAAAAAAATATATACATACATAGATATGTAAAATATATATATAGTTTTTCAATAAATTTTTAATTATTGCAGTAATTTTTTTGGTTACTAGTTTTTGTTACTGTTTGTTAAATTACATTTATCAGTTCAGAAACTGTTAGCAAAATATGTGAATATATTTTTATACCCAGCGTGTACTACTACACCGTGTATTATAGTTTTGTTCACATAACGGTGGTTTGTAACGGTACAAAATATACCCACCCATATCTCATTGATTGATACAGGTAGAATGAAATAATTTTCTTATTCTTTATACGATTTTTGCAAAAGTTTTGTGAAGTGGTCATGGCGCCGCCCACTTATGAGTCAAGCAAAATTTCAAATTCGACTGTTAATAACTTCGGAACGGTATAAGATAGAATTACGAAACTTAATACGAGGTATACTATAGACATGTAGAGTACGCCCACGTATAATAAGCAAAATCGGTGGACGACCGCGCCCACTTTCGGACTAAAGTTTTTTAAAAGAGAGGTGGGAAACCGGAACATGTCCTATCTCCTTCACTGATGCAGATAGATTGCCAGAATTTGGTAGTACCCATGACCTGTTGATCTTATTAATGATCTTTTTAATTTTGAAAAATGGGCGTGGGCGCTGTTGTTAAGTTTGAGCTATTATTAACTTCACAACCGTGTTAAATAAAATTACGAAACATGATACGAGGTATACTATCTACGCGTTTCAAAATTATATCTAGCCTATGCTGTAACTAGTGAATCCAAGAATCTACTGTGAAAATTTCATAAAGGTCGGTTAGGTACTTTGGACGCCAGACACATACTCATTTTTATTTGACAGGTTGCCCACATGATAGTAGAAAAATTTATGTATATTGGAACGATTTTTCGTCATCCCTTGTCAAATTTGGTTTTGAGACAAACCGGTTTCGGCATTGTGCCATCATCAGTGTCGATTTTGGTTCTCTCGAAAATCGAAACTGATGATGGCACAACGCCGAAACCGGTTTGTCTCAAAACCAAATTTAACAAGGGATGACAAAAAATCATTCCAATATACATCAATTACTCACCCTGTCGGAAAAACAACAAAACAAAATAAAACAGTAGTAGAAAAAGTTTAAAAGCTCTATAGGTCAAAACTCCACTACAATTTACCATGACCACTTTTGCACAGCTTGGTATTTAATGTTCGGTTTTACCCGAGCTTAGACTTCCTTACTTGTTAAATATTCATTTAATTTAATTTAAAACTTTCTTGTAAATAATAGTTCTGACAGCTAAATCGTAATCTTTTTGAGAATTTCGTGGTTTAAATAGTATATTTGGGTTGCAGATCATGTATGTACGTGTATGTCGACAAAATCACCCTTATTTTCGCTACGTCGCTACTGCAATTACGGCGCAGCAGCGAAGCAACAAATGTAAGTGCATGTCAACAAAATCACCCTTATTTTCGTCACGTCGATTCAATTAGCTTTAATGTTCCACCAAGAAATCTCCGTAAATCATACCTGTTTTATGGGCCGACCTATAAAGCTAATAACGCTAGGAATGCGCCTATTGCTTCTGCGCTTCGTGAATTGAATGATTTGTCCAAGTCTCAAATTCTTGATTTTTCTTTTACGAAATCCGATTTTTTACAATGTTTGTGCACATAAATGTACTTTTTATTAGTGTTAATATTAAGTTATATTTTAATTTATTAATCTATGTTTGTATAAGTATATATTTTCGCTAGTCTGTAAGGTACTCTGTACTGTATACTTATTTATTTATTTATTTTATTTATTTATTTATTACGACTCTTCGAGCCTAGATCAACACTTAAAGAATATTATTACATTAGTTAAAGTTAAATCATAGAATCTATCTAATACTTAAAGATTTGGCGAACTCATATAGCCTTTTTTTAAATAGGTTAATATCACAATTTTTCACACTTTCTGGCAATTCATTAAAGCATTTTAGCCCCTTGTAAAAAAGACTATTTTTTTCCGACTCGGTTTTATAGTTCGGTAACTTAAAATCATTTCGCTGTCTTGTATTCCGGTTATGAACCTCGTAGTTAAATTTGATACTTGTTCGCAGATAATCCGGTAAATTTCCGTTTTTTATGTTGTAAATAAATTTCATAGTATGAAAAAATATTTGTTGTTTTACACTCATCCAATTCAAACTTATAAGCGTATCTTTTATTGGAGTATCATACCGTTTGCATAATATAAAGCGCATAGCTTTATTCTGCATTTTTTGCAGCTTTTCAATTTGAGAATCTTTCATTATAAAGAAAATTGTAGAGCAATAGATAAAATGAGGCTCAACTATTGATCTGTATACTTTTACTTTATAGTGGCTACTCATATTTTTACAAGTTCTCTGCATGTACCACAGTTTTGTTGCTATTTTACTAATGGTATAATCAATATGCGAATCAAATTTTAATTTGCTGTCTATTCGGATACCCAGGTATTTAATTGTGTTAACGTTTTCAATTTCGGTATTATTTATTTTAATGGGTTCAAGATCCGCAATATTTTTTCTTGTAATTACCATATATTTTGTTTTCTCGATATTCATTTTAAGCCTATTAGCACAAACCCAAATAGGAAGCGCATTTAAATCAATCTGTAGTTTTTCTCTTATATCCTTCTCGTTTTTTCCATTTATTGAGATAAGCGCACCATCAGCAAATAGTTTAATAGAACTAAATTTCAAAATAGAATTGATATCATTAATGTAGATATTAAATAAAATAGGGGCAAGAACGGAGCCTTGGGGTAGGCCAATCTTGACGTCCACTTTCTCTGATAACGTAGAACTAATGACTGTTCTTTGCGTTCGATTTGTTAAAAAATTTTTAAACCAATCTAATTCCACCTCTCGACTGCCAATATCTAATAATTTATCGAGTAATATTTTTTGATCAACAGTTTCAAAAGCTCTTTTAAGATCGATGAATACAGCTATGATCGACTTTTTATGATTAAGTTCTTCTTTCCATTCAGCTAAAACCATGTTTAAGGCTGTTTCACACGAGTGCTTTTGTCGAAATCCCGATTGCTGTGGTAAAAGTATATCATTGGTTTCTAAATATTGCACCAGTTGGTTTTTTACGACAACTTCTAAAATTTTTTCGTCACTGGCCAAGGTATTTATTGGTCGTATCTCTTCAGCTTTGATCGTATTTTTAACTTTTTCTATAGGGACAATAGTAGAAGTTTTCCAGATTGAAGAAACTATGCCACTACTCAAACTCTCATTAACTATTTGAGCATAGAAAAAGCCTACATAAGGTACAACATCTTTGACTACTCCATCTGATAATAACTTTTTTCCACCTAGCTTAGATTTAAACTTTTTCACAAGGTCTTCAATGTCAACCGTACTAACAAGGTCAAACTTAAAAACACAACTTAACTGATTAACTATGTTGACATCTCTATCAACTACTTGAATGTTTCTGCAAATGTCTGCGATGCTATCTACAAAATATTTATTCAGCTCGTTCGCAATATCAGATTCATTATGATATAATTGACCATTTATTACAATTTTTTTAATTGAAGGATTCTCGTTTTCCATGCTAATTGCCTTTTTTAAATATTTCCACATCGCTCTACTATCGTTTCTATTGATATCTATGTTATACTCCATGTGCTTCGCTTTTTTTATTTTAATAAGCTTTTTGTATTCTTTCTTAATGGTCCTATATTCATCCCATTCCCCCGATATTATGGCAATTTTCTTAAGTGTAAATTTATGCCTGTTCATATTGGCAGCTCGCTGTCATACCATTTATTCATAATTTTTAACTGAACTACTTTATCAAAGGTAATGCTTCGCATGAAATTTAAAATATTATTATTAATATACAACACCTTACTTTCCAAATCAAATGTATCAAAGTTGCTAAAATCGCATAGGCGATAAGAACCTCATTACTATAATTTTCCCATGAAGTTATCTTTGTTGAGCTTCTCATTGTAAATTTAGGGCTACTTTTAAGTTTAAATTGGATTGTTTCATGATCAGAAATTTGGTGATCATCTAACTGTTCACACAGTATATCATCAGTGTTAGAAAAAAGTAAATCTATTTTAGTTCTTGATGTATCAGTTATACGAGTATCAAAGTTAACTTTTTGGTGCATCGAGTATGACTTCATCAGATCAACTAGTTGAGTGCTATACGAGGTGTGTTCAAAAAGTATCGCGAATTTTGAATTTTCGCTGGTTACGTATATTCGAATTTCGAATTTTTTTGTGGCGTTATGTTGGTACTCATGTCTCTCACTTATGCCGACAAGCTCGGCCATTTTGAATGTTCAGTTAATTGTTGACAGCTGCTTTGCTTGCACGTGTTTTGGATCGTCTTCGATTTTTACCTATTTTTTTACCAAAATTGCTCAATTGTGACCAAAAACAGCATCGCATCAACATTGCTCTGCACTCTGTTCGCGACGACCCAAATTTGCTCCAGAGGGTCAAAACTGGTGACGAATCGTGGGTTTATAGTTATGACGTGGAAACCAAAGCTCAATCATCTCAATGGAAGCTGCCGCACGAACCAAGACCGAAAAAAGCGCGCCAAGTTCGGTCGAATGTGAAAGTTTTGCTGACAGTTTTCTTCGATTGCAGGGGCGTCGTGCATCATGAGTTCTTGCCACAAGAACGGTCAATACGGAATATTACCTGCAAGTTAAGCGCAATTTGCGCGAAGCAATCCGCCAGAAACGCCCGGATTTGTGGAAGAACAAAAATTGGCTTTTGCACCACGATAACGCCCCTGCTCACGCATCGTTGCTTTTGCGCGACTTTTTGGCCAAAAACAACACACTAATGATGCCGCAGCCACCTTATTCCCCAGATCTGGCCCCTTGTGACTTTTTCTTGTTCCCTAAACTGAAGAGGCCCATGAAAGGACGACGTTACGCTTCTCTTGACGAGATAAAGACGGCATTGAAGGAGGAGCTGAACAAGATACAAAAAAATGATTTTTTGAAGTGCTTCGAAGATTGGAAAAACCGTTGGCACAAATGTATAATATCTCATGGGGATTACTTTGAAGGGGACAAAATAGATATTCATGAATAAATAAATAATTTTTGAAAAAACACAAAATTCGCGATACTTTTTGAGCACACCTCGTATGTTGATGTATTATTGAGATTAATATTAAAATCACCAACAACAATATTACTCTCTGAAATTTCGCAATTACTGCCTAAAACGTTACGTAAATAATTTATAAAATCCGCATCACTTGTGTTGGGTGAGTGGTAAATTACACCGATCTGTCATTTTGGGTTAATATGCTTCAATTTTATAAAAATGCACCATATATTTCTACCTGACGCTTTATTATACTTAATACTAAATTCAATAGAATCATGCACATATATCAGAACACCGCCAGTGTGCCTACTATGAGAATCACATCGCACTAGTTTGTACGTTAGTATGGTTAGCTCTTGATTTGTAACGTGAATTGTGGTACATGTTTCAGCGCATAATATTATTGCTGGATTTACTTGTTCAATTACTTTTTCTAATTCATATTTATTACTCAAAATACTATTAATATTTAGGTACAGGCAGTTTATATTTTTATCTCTTGATTGCTACTTTCTATATCTTGATTTACTTTCAAGATATCTTTTAAATGCTGGGCATTCTTTATCAAACGCGGTGTGGTGCACATCCACATCTTTAAGTTTTTTTTTAACCAGTTCGCTACAATTTACACAATTTTGAACTTTTGACAAACAATCTTTGGTGTCGTGACTTGCTGCACAGTTGCTACAAGCTTTTTTATTAATGCATTCATCCGCCTTGTGATTAAATCCCAAGCATTTAAAGCACCTAAATACTCTTACTTACTCAACAGTAATGCAAGAGTCCCACTCAATATTAATTCTCTTTTGTTTTATTATATTTTCATACGTTTCGATGTCAGTTTCAACAAGAGCATTATAACATTCTTCTCTGCGACTATAGTTTTCAAAAATTTTTACAACTTTAAATTCTTTACCCTCACATATGCGGTTCTGCTTTGTAATGCACTCTACTAAGCGCTCACTACTTAGTCTCTCTGTTAAACCAATAACTTTAAACATTTTAGTCTCTCTCTTTTCTTTAGATTTCTCAATTTCAAATTCATCTCCAATTTGTTCCGCTATCTTCTTCTGCACTAGTTCGCATGATTCCTTATTCTTGCATTGCACTACTATTCCGCCTTTGCTAATCTCCTTCACTGTTGTCACATGACATTCTGTTGATTCTATTACTCTTTTAAGCGCCACTTTCGTATGTTTGTTTTTCTTTGCTTTATCTTTTGGTTTAATAACAATCATATTTTCCCTTTGTTTGGCTGCTTGTGCATAAGACAATTCTTTGTTAGCATTTGTGTTGTTGTTGTTTACATTAGTTTCCGCCAAAACTTCGCTTAATTTTTCTCTATTGTTTTCAACTGTTTTTGATAACTCCGCGAGCATATCTTTTCGGAATTCATTTATTTTAATGTCAACATTATGTTCAAGGAGTTTATTAAACTCCGTAGCCAAGCTTGATTTCAGCTGCTGAATATTACGAGATATTGTTTCTTCAACAATATCTTTGAATAATGTTTTGCCAATTTTGTTTTGACCACCATTTTCTATCAAATGTTTAATTTCAATGAACTTTGTATTTGTGCTACTCAATGTGCATTGGTTAACTTAACAATAAATAAATAAATAAAAAACCAACACCACGTTCAAAAAAAAATTTTTTATCGAAATCGAAGTTTGAGACACAATAAAGTTTGTTTTAAAAATGTACGCAAACTTCAAAGCAATTTTATCAAAGTCTTACATTTTGCTGATTTTTGGCAATTTTTTCCCGAAAAGCAAAACTGTTTCCTTCAATATAACAGAAATTGCTTTCATAACCTCGTATTGAGGAAAATACAGAAGTCCCCATAAAAATACTATTGCTTATAGACCGAGTTTTAATCTTCTTGTATAAAGAGAAGGGATAAATAGGATAGAATATTCAAAAATAAGCATAAAGCATAATGTACATATCAATATTTTAACTACTTTTCCGGTAGAGTCACGTACATAAGTTTTTAACCTCTTTAGAGTTTTTAACCTGGGAACCAGCATTAACACCAACAATAATGTCAGCCTAGAACCCAACGAAGAATCACTCACGCAAAAAAGTGCTACTACTGACTGAGTTGGCAATTGAGAAATAAAGTCCTCTCTGGAAGAACGAAAATAAATAAGTCACTTATCGTAAACGTCCTGGTTTATGGTGCAAAAGCTTGGACGTTGACAACAGCTGATGAGGCGGCTCTGGGAATATTCGGGGAAAATGTTCTTCCAAAGATTTACGGAACCTTACACGTTGGCGGCGCACAGTGGTCGCAAAAGGGCATATTTGGTTCAAAACCACCTAGAGGACACAAAACTTAACCGATTTTTAAAATTTAAACTGGGTATTGTTCAGGAGCTAAAAAGCAAGAGATTGTCGACGCGTTTTTTTAATGTTTTGTCTAAAAAAATTACAGTGTTATGTTGTGCGAATGAGCGAAGATGCTCCAGCCCAGAAGGTATTCTTATCGCCATTCGTTACATCTTTCCGCCAATTGGCGCCAATTGAAAACGCCACGGGATGACAAATCGGTCTCCACTTCGTCCTTCCATCGGAGTGGTTGTCTCCCTTCTAATGTGCTGTCACCGGTGGGCCGGCGCATCTTCGCTCATTCGCACAATATGGCCTAGGCAACGAAGCCGATGGGTTTTAATTCGTTGGACCATGTCGGTGTCTGCATATAGCTCAAAGAGCTCGTCATTAAATCTTCTTCGGTACTCACTGCCGCCAACGTGTAAGGTTCCGTAAATCTTTCGAAGTACATTTTCCCGAATATTCCCAGAGCCGCCTCATCAGCTGTTGTCAGCGTCCAAGCTTTTGCACCATAAACCAGGACGTTTACGATAAGTGACTTATTTATTTTCGTTCTTCCAGAGCGGACTTTATTTCTCAATTGCCAACTCAGTCAGAAGTAGGACTTGTTTGCGTGAGTGATTCTTCGTTGGGTTCTAGGCTGACATTATTGTTGGTGTTAATGCTGGATCCCAGGTTAAAAACTCTAAAGTGGTTAAAAACTTAAAGTAGTTCAAATATTGATATGTACATTATGCTTTACAATTGTTGAATATTCTATCTTATTTCTCCCTTATCTTTATAAAAGAAGATTAAAACTCGCTGTTTACGCGACATCAGTAGCCACACGTCCCAATCCCAAAAACACAATATTCATTATATACATATTTCATGAAGTGTTCATAGTGTAATACTCATTATATATATTTCCTCTTGAATTGTACATAATCTTCATTATAATGCATGTGTTAAATTATATTATATTATAGTGTCTTATATTTACTCACCACAACGTATGAATTCACTTTAAAATTTACGTATTAAAATTGGAACGATTTGGGAAGTGTGGCAACCACGCGTAAATCACCCCACAGCTAACAGCTGGTCGGCCATCATATTTTTTTTGTATTTATTATTATCTTTTCAACCTGCTTTTCGTGCGCGCAAAAGAAAAAAATATTATTATTGATTGTGATTTTTCACCGATTTACCCTGGTATAATTTAAATAAACTAAATTGTTTGAAATCTCAAGAAAGCTTCTACTGATAGTGTTTAAATGAAAATCAATAACAGGGAAACATGTACTATTTGGGTTTTTATGCAGTTGTTATTCGTGAACGCGAAAGTATCAAGTGATTGGAATTTGGTACGAATATCCCAAGTTTAACTACGTTTTGTTCCTGGCGAAATTTTTAAGTTGCAGCTGTTCGCTACCTGCTTCATCAAATGCAACGAGCAAGAAAAGGCGGAGTTCAAGTCGAGTACGGCCTATCTAGTTTGCACCTTTGCAAGGAACAGAACATTTTCCGGAACCACCAGGCTCAAGGATAATTTCGGGTCATATCCAATAAAAGAAACGCGATAAATAGTATTATAATTCTCAAAAATCAATTAATAATATTATATATTTTGCCCAAACACCCACGAAAGTACATATCCGTATACTTACACGCCAATACATATATAAATAAAGTGGTTGAACAATATATCCCCTGAACAGTGGTACAAGACTGCTAAATCCCCCATCACATTTTTTCGTAATTAAAAGCAGCAGTCTCCGAAAAATTCCCAAAATTACCACCATTAAATTAAGCAAATCTCTTTTTAAGATGACTAGCGTAGCCGAAAATAAATTTAGTTCCGAAACGGATAATTTTACGGATTACTGCACTCGGTTCCGCTCAACCCCGATTCAAGACAATACCGAGGCAGGCCTAAAATTAAAGGACAAAAACATAGATGTTTTTTGGTCTATAGTACAGAGCGTCTATGATGTAGTAGTAGAGACTGATGACCAGGACCTTCCCGATGACTTAAAGTCCGCCGCTTTCGGTAAATACCGAACCTGCCTAATTGCATATGAGGAAACTAAAGCTCAAATAGGCGACCAACTCCAACTCAAAGCATTGAGTAACCCCGCGCCTCAAGTGCAACCCCAACCCCATCAAGAGTCCTCCCATATGAACCTGAAAGTCCCCCATGTGATACAAAAATTTTTTAAGGAGGGTATGATTAATGGCCGTCCTTCCGTGACATGTTCACGGCGGTCTATATAAACCCCTCTAAACTCTCCAGTGCCCAGAAACTATATCACCTCAGACATAAGACTAAAGGAAAGGCAGGGCAAATAGTGGAACAATTCCCGTTAAGCGACGACAATTTTGCTCTAGCATGGGAAGCTCTCAAGTCTCGTTACGAAAACAAAAGAGTCCTGGTCGATAATCCAATCCGAATTCTCATGAATCTAAAAGCGATTCAATCGGAAAACAGCGATGAGATCCAGAGGTTACAATCCTCAGTAAACAACTGTCTCCAAATACTAGCGACACAACAAGTCGAAACCTCCAGCTGGGATCCCATATTAATATATCTGGTAACTTCAAAACTTCCAGAGAATACAGTTGCCCTGTGGGAGCAATCATTAAGCTCCAGAAAAACCCATACTCTACCAATCTCAGAGCATAAAAAATTTGTACGAGAAAATAATATTTGCGAAAATTGCTTAGCTTACACTCATGTGCTAAAAGACTGCCAAAGCACGAGAACGTGCATGCACTGCAAAGGCCCGCATAACTCCACCTTTCACGACACAGCACCCCTAGTACCAGTTCCGCAATCCGAAGGACACGACCCCCCAGGTAGCCACAATAGAAGAAAGCAATCCCAGGCTTCAGGACGTCAGCCAGGCGGCACCCCAGGAAGGAGAACCCTCTGCGCCCAACAGTTCCCAAGTACAGTCGTTCCATGCTGAAAATGATAACCAAATCATACTCCCTACAGCAATAGTCTTGGTAGAACATAGAGGAGATCTATTCAAGCTTAGAGCCTTAGTGGACCAAGGCTCCGAAAGAAGCTTCATATCAGCCAAAGCTCAGACCACACTCCCTTCCCTATACCCACTCCCTGTTTGAAATATCGGGTATGGGAGGCAGAGTGGTACAAACATCAAACAAGCTGTGCTCGTTGACCCCAGTCTCAAATGACAATAAGGTGAAAATAAAAGCCCAGGCAATAGTGCTTCCCCGCCTCACCAGGCAGCTCCCAACATTCAGGCTGAATGACAGCCAAAGGCGCAAATGGTCCCATCTAAAATTAGCAGACCAGAACTCCCAGAACCCATCCCAAATCGATCTGGTATTGGGTAGTGATCTTATCCCTCAAATAATGCTAAATGGCATAGAAAAGATCTCTCCCAGCCTGCTAGCCCGAAATACAATCTTTGGTTGGGTCATAAGCGGCCAAACTTCCGAAAAGGTTGGAGCACATTCCTCGCAAGCATGGGAAATTACAAATATTCAGCTCAATGAACAGCTGAAACAACTCTGGGAAATCGCGGAGATATCCGGAACTCGAGTGGAAACCCCCGAAGATCAAATGTGAGAAGAGCTCTATCAAAGCACAACCATTCGAATGGATGACGGTCGATATATGGTTCGCCTCCCATTTAAATCATCATTCCCGAACGATAACGACCTAGGCCAAGCCCGTACTGCAGCCCTACGACAGTTTCATGGAATGGAACGCAGCCTTTCAAAAAAGGGCGATCTCAAACAACAGTATGACCAGGTACTCGAAAAATACCTGTCCCTCGGCCACATGAAAGAATGCAGTCCAAATGAATTGGAATCCCACGGAAAATACTGCTCCTTTTATCTCCCTTACCATGCCGTCTTAAGTCCAGACAAAAAGCCAACAAAAGTCAGAGTTGTGTTCAATGCTTCCAAGAAGTCAGGTTCCGGTCACTCCCTTAACGATGTGTTATGTACCGGACCAACCCTCCAACCCGATTTCCGACTTATGTTGCTACAATGGCGGACATATAAATATGTGTTTAATGGCGATGTAGAAAAAATGTACCGCCAGATGCTCTTACACCCCGATGACCGAAACTACCAACGGATAATATTCCGAACTCCCGAAGACAGTCCAACAAAGGACTTTAAGTTGAAAACGGTCACCTTTGGGGTGAACTGCGCTCCCTTCCTGGCTATTCGCACGCTACTCGAGCTGTCGAAAGATATAGCCGACTCCCATCCACGCGCAGCCCCAATATTAAAGTCCGAGACGTATGTTGACGATATCTTATCCAGCAGTCATGATCTTTCCTCAGCCGAGCAAATCCCTAAAAGAGACTATTGATGCTTTATTTTGTTGTGTTGATCTTCCGACAGGGTAGTAAGCTGATTTTTGTTGGAACGATTTTCCGTCATCCCTTGTCAAGTTTGGTTTTGTGACAAACCGGTTTCGGCGTTCAGCCATTTTCAATGCCTAGCTTCGTTCTGGTCTGTGTCTATCCGCTGCGTTGTTTTTATAGTCCGTGGGTGCTGTGGCAGGTAATGTCAGTCTATGTTTTCGTGGTAGGTAACGTTAATATGTGTGTGTGTGTGCGCGGTATTGATACGTCCGAATTGTTATCTGTCCCAAGGGTTGTTTTTGTAGGTATGTAGACATACCGCTTGTTAGCTAAGCGGTAGGTTGATGTAGGTAGAAATCGGTGATTTTTGCAGTTTGGATCATATTTCGTTTTTGCTTGTTCATTGTTACGTGTTTGGTTGCTGTACCTGCTGGCTTGTGCTGTTTTTTGTAAACTAGTTTTAAGGGTTCAAATATTTCGTCAGAGATAGTGTTGGTTTGTTCGTTTATGATCCTGCCGTCAAATGTTTTTAACTTGTATATCTCCATGTTCTCAAGTACATTGAGCCGCCGGCCTTTTCCTTGTACGTGAAGTATTCGAGCCGTTGTTTTTATGTTAGCTGGGGTGCAGTTGTTTTCAAACATGTGGTTCGCGAAATTAGATTCTGGTATTATGGTGGGTTTTCGTGTTTTTTTGTTGTAGTCCCTGATATGCTCTCGGAATCTTGTGCTTATTTTCCTTCCTGTTTGTCCTATGTAGCTGTATTGACATTCACAAGTAAGCCTATACACTCCGTGTCTGTTGAATGGGTCATCAGAATTAGTGTCGGTTCTTAGTTTTTGTCCGACGTTGTTCGATGTTCTGAATGCTGTGTTAATGTTATATCTTTTAAAGAACTTTGCTAATTTGTACGTCGCTTTTCCAGTGTATGTCATTGCCGTCCAAACCATTGGATTTTCCTCTACGTTTACTCTTTTTTGTGTTCCATGGCTACTTCTGAGTTTATCCACAAGTGCTTTCTTGTATCCATTATTTGCCGCTATGTTATATATTGTATTAAGCTCTCTCCAGTATGCTTCCTGTGTGAGCGGCGTTCTCTGAAGCCTATCCACTAAGTGCCTCAATGCTGCATTTTTGTGCTGTTGCGGATGGTTTGATGTAGAGTGTATAATGGTGTCCGTGGCAGTCGGTTTTCTATAAATGCCGTAGTTGAACCTATTTGTTATTTTGTCAATCCCTATAGTTAGGTCCAGGTAGTTCATTATTCCATCTTTTTCTACTTCCATTGTGAACTCTATGTTGCTATGTTGCCTGTTGAGGAACTCTAGTATTTGCTCTTCGTTATCGTCATTTAGGATGACTTGTGCTGTTTTTTGTAAACTAGTTTTAAGGGTTCAAATATTTCGTCAGAGATAGTGTTGGTTTGTTCGTTTATGATCCTGCCGTCAAATGTTTTTAACTTGTATATCTCCATGTTCTCAAGTACATTGAGCCGCCGGCCTTTTCCTTGTACGTGAAGTATTCGAGCCGTTGTTTTTATGTTAGCTGGGGTGCAGTTGTTTTCAAACATGTGGTTCGCGAAATTAGATTCTGGTATTATGGTGGGTTTTCGTGTTTTTTTGTTGTAGTCCCTGATATGCTCTCGGAATCTTGTGCTTATTTTCCTTCCTGTTTGTCCTATGTAGCTGTATTGACATTCACAAGTAAGCCTATACACTCCGTGTCTGTTGAATGGGTCATCAGAATTAGTGTCGGTTCTTAGTTTTTGTCCGACGTTGTTCGATGTTCTGAATGCTGTGTTAATGTTATATCTTTTAAAGAACTTTGCTAATTTGTACGTCGCTTTTCCAGTGTATGTCATTGCCGTCCAAACCATTGGATTTTCCTCTACGTTTACTCTTTTTTGTGTTCCATGGCTACTTCTGAGTTTATCCACAAGTGCTTTCTTGTATCCATTATTTGCCGCTATGTTATATATTGTATTAAGCTCTCTCCAGTATGCTTCCTGTGTGAGCGGCGTTCTCTGAAGCCTATCCACTAAGTGCCTCAATGCTGCATTTTTGTGCTGTTGCGGATGGTTTGATGTAGAGTGTATAATGGTGTCCGTGGCATTCGGTTTTCTATAAATGCCGTAGTTGAACCTATGTGTTATTTTGTCAATCCCTATAGTTAGGTCCAGGTAGTTCATTATTCCATCTTTTTCTACTTCCATTGTGAACTCTATGTTGCTATGTTGCCTGTTGAGGAACTCTAGTATTTGCTCTCAACTCAGCCGCCTTCGCTTTAAAAAAGATCACGGCAAACCATCCGGACATACTCAAACAAATTCCCAAAGCGGACTTACTTGAAACCGACTTCCTCGAGTTCGAGAAAAGTAGTACCGCCAAAACCCTAGGAAATCAATGAAATGCGCTCTCGGACACCTTCTTATATACTGTGGACTCAGACCCAGCCTCAACAGCAGCCACCAAGCGGCAGATACTCTCCTCAATCGCAAATCCTGATGCAGGAATTGTGGTTAGACGGGAATGATTGGGATGAACGGGTCAAACCGATACGTCTCGTAAAATGGACGCAATTCTCAAGAAATCTGCAGTCAATCTCAGCCATACAAATAATCCGATGGATTAACTTCGCTCCTGACCATTTGGTCGAGCTTCATGGCTTTTGCGAGGCCTCTGAAAAGGCTTATTGCGCAACTCTCTATGTGCGAAATGCTGTGGGCACTCAAGTTTTCTCTCACCTCCTAGTCTCCAAAGGCAAAGTGGCTCCCCTCAAAACTATAAGTCTGACACGCCTGGAACTATGCGGAGTTTTCTTACTAGCCAAACTAGTCACAGTAGTGCAACGCCATCTCGGCCTCACTAGAAGAAAGTTGACCATGTGGTCGGATTCCGAAATCGTGTTAGCCTGGCTAGAAAAGCCACCTCACTCTACCTACCGACTAGCCCATGCAACCCTCACTGACAATGAACGTCATCCCATCATCCTACCCGAAAAGCCTCGGCTCTGTACTCTATATATACGAGTACTTCACAAAATGCTCCTACATGTGGAAGCTCGTCTCATGCAACAAATCTTAAGGAAAGAATTTTATATTGCCCGTCTCAAACCACTTATCAAAAGGTGCATATTCCAGTGCAAAGTCTGTACCACTCACAAACAACAAACGCGATCACAAATTATGGCAGCCTTGCCCCCCGAACGTTGTAGACTCGCTCTACCCTTCACCACGACTGGTGTGGATTTCGCTGGCCCATTTCAATTGAAAGCATCCATGTTTCGATCTCAAACCCTCGTAAAGGGCTACGTGGCCGTCTTTGTCTGTTTTACCACCAAAGCGGTCCTCCTGGAATTATGCTCAGACCTCACCAGCCAGGCTTTTCTTGCTGCCTTCGGCCGATTTGTAGGACGCCGAGGATACCCGATTGGAATTCGTATCGTTCCTGAAAGAAGTATAGCCGGATTTCGTTTATACCCCCCGGCGCATCTCATATGGGCGGATTATGGGAATCCGCTGCCAAGAGCTTTAAAACGCACTTTAAAAAGGTCGCCGGAACTCACAGCTTTACCTCCGAGGAGTTCTCGACTTTATTAATTCGAATAGAAGCCGTACTTAACTCTCGTCCCATCTCCCAGATTTCTCAGGACCCGAATGACGTCACCGCCCTCACGCCAGGTCATTTTCTTCGAGGAGCACCAATGCTCTCGCTTCCCGAACCGAATCACGAAAATCTCTCTCTGATAAATAGGTGAGACCGACTGAAAGTTCTGCAGCATCAGTTCAGCAAACGCTGGAAAACTGATTACCTCACCGACCTTCAAAAGCGTTACCATTGGAAAAATGCTGAAACTCCCCCGAAAATTGGCGACCTAGTCATCATTAAAGAAGACAACTTACCTCCCACCGAGTGGCGACTAGGTCGATTAGAAAGCCTACACCCAGGAAGAGACGGACACATTCGTGTCGTAGACGTCCGCACCCAGAACGGTATTCTCTCGAGACCCCTCACTAAACTGTGCTTTCTACCGTCATCTGAGAGTGACGAGGGCGCTCAATGCCCACTCCCATCTCCCTAACTTAATACAGTCCACAAAGCTCGTATTATCGTTAGCACTCAGGCAACAACTTAGGCACTCCCCAAACCTATGCTTAATCCCAGGCGTATAACTCATATGCATATATTACTCTCTCTTTTCAACAGATGGATCGTCAACGCCCTCCGGTCCCAAGACCACGCCGCTCATTGGCATCGCACGTGACCCTGCCCGCAGCCCGTCCGGGCCGTAGCGAACCCGTACCGGATTTCCGGAAATGTAGGTTGTGTATGCGTCATCACGCGCTTCTGATGTGCCCAGTGTTTACGGCCATGCTGCCGCAACAACGCTTCCTAATTTCCAGGGCACATCAGAATTGCACCAACTGCAGAGGCGGAGGCAGAATGTTTAGGCGACATCAGTAGCCACACGTCCCAATCCCAAAAACATTATATTCATTATATACATATTTCATGAATTGTTCATAGTGTAATACTCATTATATATATTTCCTCTCGAATTGTACATAATCTTCATTATAATGCATGCGTTACATTATATTATATTATAGCGTCTTATATTTACTCACCACAACGTATGAATTCACCTTAATATTTACGTATTTGGGACGTGTGGCAACCACGCGTAAATCACCCCATCATATTGTTTTTTGTATTTATTATTACCTTTTCAACCTGCTTTTCGTGCGTGCAAAAGAAAAAAATATTATTATTGATTGTGATTTTTCACCGATTCACCCTGGTATAATTTAAATAAACTAAATTGTCAAAATCGCCCAGGCGGTTAGATGACCATTTAAAGAAATTGTTTGAAATCTCAAGAAAGCTTCTACTGATAGTGTTTAAATGAAAATTAATAACCAGGAAAACATATACTATTTGGGTTTTTATGCAGTTGTTATTCGTGAACGCGAAAGTATCAAGTGATTGGAATTTTGTACGAATATCCCAAGTTTAACTACGTTTTGTTCCTGGCCGTGAGTACGATCAAATAAATATTTTTATTGGGACTTCTGTATATTCCTCAATACATGCCCTGCAGTCAATTCTAGTAGTTTTATACTAGTTAAATATTATATTGCCAAACCGGCACATTGTTAGCTTAATGGTTAGCAATGTGTGCCAAAAATTCTCTGATGAGTGAAGTCTAGCAGCTTCCGAAATGGATCTATAAGAAAAGCTATGGCAGTTGTCTCTAAACATTTTTCCTACTCTATTCAATCAAAAAACTTTTAATAATTAATTAAAATGATTATTAATAAATAAAACAAAAACAAAAAAACAATAATAATTTTCATAAAAATTCAAAAAGTGAAAAATTATTATTCTTGGCCTTGAGCTCGTTTCATGAATACTTGAAAATGTACAGGCCGTAAATCAACAATTTTGGTATTAAAAAGCAATAGTAGTTATTTGTGAAATATTCAGTTACCTAAATTCATAAAGTCTACCTGCGTCCAGCTGCAACTTCACTTTTTACATCGAATAAACTTAAACAACCTTGGGCATAAATACGCGCCTAAGCAGGTATATATAATTCAGTACGGCCGTAAGGTCGTTTTTGTTATTGGAACTTGTTAACAACATACATTTTTTTAGTTACGAATTGTATACCTCAAATTCATTTTAATAATTTGAGTAGGTATATAAAGCTATCCATCATACAATGCACATTATCATTCGTCTTTTGGAGATTAAGGAACTTAGTATTCTGTTTACTTAAATAAAGTGAATCTATCTCTATGGCGCGATATACAACAGGTATATCATCATAAACCTCCTAAGAGATTTTTGCGCCAAGCTTCTCTTCCAATTTGTGGTGTGCCGATTTGAATTTTTCCCTACAAATTGGTGGGACCTACAGTTTTTTGCCGACTCCGAACGGCATCTACAAAGGAGACGAATTTTTGCTGAGAAGCCTGTCATGGCAGAAATACACTCGGAGAGTTTGCCAAACCACTGCCGAGGGGCGACCCCGTTTGGAAAAACTTTTTTTTTCAAATCACTTTTGATGTTACCTGTACCAGGGCTCGAACCATGGACCTTCGGTGTGGTAGGCCGGCAACACTACCTTCACGCCACGGCGGCCGCCAATAAAGTGAATAGTATTTTAAAATATAGTTCACAGTTTTAGTCAGATACACTCGAAGCCAATTCTAATATGTATCTAGAAAACTCGAAACTATTTGCGGTGTTTAAATCTACAAAGTCAAGACGGGACTTCGTTGAGGCTATTATGAGAGAATTAGCGAGTGAAACAAGCATTAAAGAAAAGGAAGGCCTGGAAGAATACAATACATTATGATAGAAAAAAATGGAAGGACGTCTATCGTAACAATTTAAAATTTCTAAGCAAGCGTGAAAAGTGGCTAGCTGACAAAACTTTCTTGGACGAAGAAACGCCTAGCACGTCAACCAATCCAACTAGAGGCAGACCAACAAAACCCATAGAAGAGTGTTCTACCCACACAAGGAAACAGAAGCTGCCTGATACCACAAAAGCTATGGCCACGACTCATCTTTCAGAAGCACTGGCTATTAAATATAAAAAAGACGAAGAAAACGTGAAGTCTCATATAACAGAAGCAGTTGCGGTAGCAAGTCCAGTGCGACTGATGAGGATCAAAAACAGCATTCCCACACCACCAAATGCGCTACCTAGGAAATACACTCCCGAAGAAGCTTTGGCGCTGTTTATAGATCTCGGTTTAACGAAGAAAAAATATATTATATTGCGTAAGTCATTATTGCAACGTAATGCCGATATTTTACCTGGATACAAAAAAATTACTCAAACCAAGAAAGAAGCAGTTCCTCTAAGTCCCAAAATAACCGAAGTATCAGCTGAAAATGAGCTACAAAACCTAATGGCTCATAAGTCTACACGACTCCTTCAAAGTTTTACTGAAGAAACGTTGAAATCACTGCCAAAGGAGCTAGCATTGATAACTAAGTGGGGCTGTAATGGATCATCAGGACAAAGCGCATATAAACAAAGAATAAATTCAGACGATGAAACAATTACAGATAGTATATGCTTATGGCTTCTATTGTTCCATTACGACTAAAAGATGAAGCTTCAGAATATTGGAAAAATCCACGTCCTTCATTAACTATATTATCCTCAAGAAGATTTTTTGAAAACGATGAAGTGACTGCTCTCATAACAGGAGTTGATAGAGATATTGTGAAAAGATTGGGAGTAATTTTAAATATTTTAAACTGCCATGAACCAAATTAATGGACCCAAATTTGAAGAATATGCATCTTAAACTACAGAGTTGCTGCATCAAAAGTATCCTGAGAAGAAACTTACACCAACGGTACATAAAATTTTAGCACATGGAAAAGATTTAATAGAGAACCAGTGCTTACCATTAGGAGAATTGTGTGACGAAGCTCAAGAATCTAAGAACAAGGACTACAAAAGATATAGATGCATGAACACCTGCAAAGTATCACGAGTTAGACAAAACGAAGACCTTTCCAACATGTTAGCTATCTCTTCTGATCTAGTCATATCATCTATGAGGTATGTAAGAACACAAAAAGATCTTACAGATGCGTATAGCTCAGAAATTGTTGCTTTGTTAGATATATGTTCCAGTGACGATGACTACTCGTATGTTAAGATAAAATAAGTTTCTCACTTCTTATCACAACAATCAAAAAGAGATTTACTAATCAATTTTGTTACCTTATTGAAAAATAAGATATCTATGCACAAATTAATTTTTTATTTCAAATAAAAGAATTAATTAATTTAGTAATTTATAAATACATAATTTTCATTATTGGATTTCTCTAAAGTTTATCAATTTTATTTTAAAGCTTAGGCATTTCGCTTTCAAACGAGTATTAAATTTTTATAGAAATCAATACGTCTATCGAGTTTGGTACAAATTGGTAAATCGGTTACTAAGATCAAACTTTTTAGCATAAATGGGCAGTGCCACTCCCCTTTTCCAAAAGTCGTTGGCTGTTTAATCTTTAGCTCAAATAAAATTTCGTTGAACCACTTTCAATAACTTTTAGTTATTAATAAAATACATATTTGGCTTGTAAATTAAAAAAAGAGAACATGTAAAATTTTACGATGAATTTTGAAGCATCTTGTTATTGTGGCACCAAAAACGGACATTTGAGTTTTATAAGAGTATTACCATTTAAAAGAAACAATACGTCTATCGATTTTGGTAGTTATTGATTACGTGACTACTTAGATACAACTTTTTGTCATAAGTGGGCAGTGTCACGCTATCTTATCAAAATCATTAGTTTATCTTATTTAATGCTTAAATAATGCTCAATCTCAATGTATTCTCTCTCTCTATGGCGCGATATACAACAGGTATATCATCATAAACCTCCTAAGAGATTTTTGCGCCAAGCTTCTCTTCCAATTTGTGGTGTGCCGATTTGAATTTTCCCTACAAATTGGTGGGACCTACAGTTTTTGCCGACTCCGAACGGCATCTACAAAGGAGACGAATTTTTGCTGAGAAGCCTGTCATGGCAGAAATACACTCGGAGAGTTTGCCAAACCACTGCCGAGGGGCGACCCCGTTTTGAAAAACTTTTTTCAAATCACTTTTGATGTTACCTGTACCAGGGCTCTGGACCTTCGGTGTGGTAGGCCGGCAACACTACCTTCACACCACGGCGGCCGCCAATGTCAATGTATTCACCAAATTTTATTCTTATAGGTGTATTATGTACTGAGTAATTTTTTTGTTTTCGAAAATATTCTATATATAAAAAGTAGGCGTGGTTATGGTAAGATTTCGCCCATTTTAAATAGCGCTCGGAGATGAGTGCCTGGGAACCCGCATACCAAATGTCATTAAGATATCTCAATATTTACTCAAGTTATCGTGTTCACAGACGGACGGACGGACTAACGGACATGGCTTAATCAATTTCTGTTTTCATCCTGAACATTTTCATATACATAAGTCAATATCTATCTCGATCCGTTTATGCCGTTACGTACTGCCGTTAGGCGACTAAATTTAATATACCTTGTGCGCCTAGCACTACTAGGTATAAAAAAACAATGTAACAAAAACAACGTTGTAGCAACAAACATTATTTAATTTAAACAAAGCAAAATTACAAAAACAGCAATGTAACAAAAGCAAAATTGTAGCAACAAATATGAATTAATTTTAACAAAGCAAAACAATATTGTAGCAAAGGCCGCTTTCTAACTTAATTATTTACATGCGGAATGCTTTTAAACTCTTTATTCCAAAGAGGAATGCAAAAGGAATAATTATTCCGGAATAACAAAAGGAATAAGGTCTGCAAATTTGCATTCCTTATTCCAAAAGATTAAATAAAGGCTTCAATCCAAAATTGAAGCCTTAAGTGAATGGGAATACATGGAATGCATTCCGACATAAATGCATTCCTTGACAACTCTGGTTGAGGGTCTCCCACTTTTAGCCCAGAAAAGTATTAATTTCTTCTGGCTTGTTTTGAATGGTTATCGATCATAGATACTTCTAAACTGTATATACAGCGGTCGTGTAGTTCGGACGTGTTTTGTTCGCTCTCCTCCTTTTTAATTAAAAATTGTTTGAAAGTGACTTCAATAATTGCCATTCAACCAGTTGGATGCTACCAATTATTGCAATAAATATGAGATAGTGACTCTTATTCTTGTGACAATAATAATCTCTTGTGTCAATACAATAATTAAGAATCTAATTTCTATTATACGCATAACTCGCATAAATAAACAACAATGCCTTGTATTTGCGGGCATGAAGTTGTTAGAAATCAACCGAAAGTGGCGAAGGTGCAATGTGCAAAGTGTAATGAACTCTTCCCCGCAAATTGCGTTGGTATTCGTCCGGCAGAAGTTGAATTTTTGCAAAGTTCAGAGCAATCTTTTATTTGCAAAACTTGTGCTGCCAAGCGTCGTAACTCCCTCCGTTCACCTCCTCCACATATTGCAAAGGAGAAAACTCCTACTGTTGTTAGTGCCAATACCACTAATTCTTCTTCTTCCAATGCTCAGACTTCTCAGAAACCGATGTCTGATGGCTCTGCCAAGCGCTTGGGCAATTCTCTTAATATTGCTGATACTCAACATATAGCTTTAAAATCGTTAATAACAACTCTTCAAGCCGACAATGCTCGTATAATCAATTTGGTGACTGATCTAAAAGATGCCAACGACAAGTTGGTGTTGGAGTCTGTAAACATCACTTCTACCCTTCGATGCTTAGAAAGCAAACTGGCTGACAAAGACAACAAAATATTTTGGATAAAAATCTATATTCCAATTATATACGAAATATTGACTGTAATATTAAATGGAGTCCCAAAAGCTTTTGGAAGTATATCAAGGACAAAAAATGCTCCGCTAGTGTACCCACCGGAGTTTTCCTTGATAATAACTCTGCGCAAACCCCGAATGAGGCAGCAAATTTGTTTGCTGAGTTCTTTAAATCTAATTTCTCACCGGATGATAGTAATCACACTCACGATTTTTCGAATAGATCGGAGTCTGCCTTAAATTTCGGAGCTCTACATCTTTCATCGGAAGATATTAGTAAAGCCATTTTTAAACTTAAACCTTCCTCTCAAACAGATCTCGACGGGTTTTCACCTATCTTATTAAAAAGTTGTCCGGCTTTGATTTATCCTTTGCAACTGATCTTCAACAAGTCACTGTCCTCTGGGACTTTCATTGATGATTGGAAGGCTACCTCCATTACGCCTATTTTCAAATGTGTCAACAAGAATGACGTACGTAATTACAGACCTATATCCAAGCTGACCACTATTTCCAAAACTTTTAAGCATGCAGTCAATGACAAGCTGAGCGTTGCTGTTAAGTCCGTTAATTCATCTTTCCAGCACGGCTTCGTCGCGGATAGATCAACGATTTCTAACCTTGCTGTCTTCAGTGAGTATTGCATTGAGTCCTTTTCGGCTGGTTCACAGGTGGATTGCATCTATACTGATTTCTCAAAAGCTTTTGATAGGGTGTCACAAAGAGTTTTAATCAATAAACTAGGCTGTCTTGGATTTCATTCGCCCTTTCTGTTATGGATAAGCTCCTACTTACGCAACAGGCCCAGTGTTGTTACGGTTGATGGTGTATCTTCTGCTCCTTTTGTGGCCACATCAGGTGTTCCACAGGGAAGTATATTAGGTCCATTACTATTTAATCTTTTTATAAATGACATAGGTAATTGTTTTTCATTTGCTAAATGTCTGCTATATGCTGACGACCTAAAAATTTTCTCGTTAATAAAGTCGCCTGAGGATACCAGAAAAGTACAAAATGATATTAACAAGTTAAATCTGTGGTGTCTGGAGTCTCGTCTGTCCCTAAATCCGTCTAAATGCTTTCATGTGACCTATTCTAGATCATCTAATATCCTGCACTCAAAATACAGTATATCTAATTGTGAACTTCGGTGCGTTAGTGAGATAAAGGACCTTGGTGTTATCTTTGATAGTAAGTTTTCCTTTATTAATAGCATTAATTATATAACCACTAAATCATACTCCATGCTGAGCTTCGTGAGGCGGAATTCCGGTCAATTTTCTGACCCATATACTATAAAACTACTCTACACATCGTTTGTCAGGTCTCACTTAGAATATGCTGTTTTTATTTGGCGACCAAGTACCCAGATAGCTATAAATAGACTCGAGAGAGTACAGAAAATTTTTCTAAAATTTGCTCTTCGGCCGTTAAATTTCGTAGAGCCCATTCCACCTTATTCTGCTCGTCTTATGGTTTTAAGTCTTAAGTCCTTGGAGTATCGCAGATCTTTACTCTGCTTATCCTTTACCTACAAAATTATTAAGGGTTCAATAGACTGCCCATACTTGCTGGAAAGGATTCGGTTTAATGTTCCGCAACGATCTCTTCGTAATGTCTATCCGTTCTATGGGGATAATACGAGAACCAATTACGCTTGTAATGCCCCCATAAACCGTGCTGTACGTGAGTTTAACTCACTAAGCATTTTAGTCGCTTTGGATTTTTCACTACCTAGGGATGCTTTTCTCTTAATGTTGAATTCTGCTTTATAAGTGGTTTGATTTATATGTGCGAATTTAGTAATAAGTAATATGTAAATTAATTTAACACATAGTCTGTAAGGATTGTATTCCAAAGACTTACTAAATAAATAAGTGACCCATAAACGTTTAAGCGTATTTCCGCGTGGGCGTGAATTCCCTACAATATTATGAGAGTCTAGCACATAGCCCTGTAAACAATTTCTTGTAATGTATATTGGAACGATTTTCCGTCATCGCTTGTCAAATTTGGTTTGGAGACAAACCGCTTTCAGGGATGTGCCGTTTTCAATGCCAGTTTTCGTTCTGATCTGTCTATGTTCGCTGTCGAGTTTTCGAAGGTTTTTTAGGTGCCGGCGCAGGCATTGTCAAAATATGTGTATGCGAGCGCGTATGCATGTGTGTACCTGTGCGTTGGGAATGGATCTGTTTTTGGGTACCTGCCTTAAAGTTGGTTTTCGTGTACGCAAAGGCGGTAGTTTTTTATATAATTCGTTAAATTGTGTAGTAGGTAGAGAAGTCAGATAGCGGAAGTCTTTTATATGAAGGTAAAAACAGTATTCGTACTCTCCCGTGAAACGGGTTGTGCGTTCGGTTTGGGACCCACCACATAAAACAACGTTCCAATGAAATTCAACAACAAAGCCTCGGATATGAGAACCCCTTTTTTAGATGAAAACACCCGGAAACGAAATAAGGATTATGAGATAAGGGCATGTACCTGGAATGTCCGGTCCCTTAATGGGGAAGGTGCCGCTGCCCGGCTGGTTGAGGTCCTGAGGAAATCAAAAGCTGACATCACCGCCATACAAGAGATGCCATGGACGGGGCGAGGAAACACGATCAAAACACCTTGCAACATCTACTGGAGTGGGCATGAAGACAAGCGCAGATTCGGCGTGGGATTTGTGGTGGGAGAGGGACTCCGTCACCGAGTATTGTCGTTCACACCCGTGAACGAGCGTCTCGCTGCAATCCGCATAAAAGTACGATTTTTCACCATATCGTTTATCTGCGCTCACGCACCAACGGAAGAGAAGGACGACGTGGAAAACGATGCGTTCTACGAGCGCCTGGAAGAAGCATACGAGCGCTGCCCCCGTCATGATATCAAAGTCGTGCTTGGCGACTTTAACGCCAGGGTGGGTAAGGAGGGTGTATTTGGACCCACTGTCGGGAAGTTCAGTCTCCACGATCAGACTTCGCCAAATGGATTCAGGCTGATCGACTTCGCCGGTGCCCGAAACATGGTCATATCCAGCACTAGGTTTATGCACAAGAAGATCCACCAGGCTACATGGCTGTCCCCCGATCCAAAAACACGCAACCAGATCGACCACGTTGGGATAGACGGACGGCATGCTTCCAGCGTTTTAGATGTTCGCACAATACGAGGACCTAACATCGACTCTGATCACTACCTAGTAGCAGCCAAGATTCGTACCCGCCTATGTACGACAAAACAGGTGCAACAAAAAACGCAGGGAATATGGAGGGATCACTTCTCTGCCCTTTTAAATGGAGAAACTGAGCAAGAAACCAGAGAAGATGCCGAACCCGAGCCCACAATCGAAGATGATGGAATTGACGTTCCACAACCCGACTATAATGAGGTGCGAATAGCAATATCCCGATTGAAAAACAATAAAACAGCTGGCGCTGATGGTTTGCCTGCTGAGCTATTCAAACACGGAGGCGAGGAGCTGGTAAGGCGCATGCATCAGCTTCTATGCAGAATATGGTCGGATGAATGCATGCCTGAAGATTGGAATCTAAGTGTTCTCTGCCCAATCCACAAGAAGGGCGATTCTGCAAAATGCGCCCACTATCGCGGAATCAGCCTTTTGAATATCGCATATAAGGTCCTATCAAGCGTATTGTGCGAAAGACTGAAGCCTGATGTGAACAGACTGATTGGACCTTATCAGTGTGGCTTCAGAGCTGGTAAATCTACCATCGACCAGATTTTTACAATACGCCAAATCTTGGAAAAAACCCGTGAAAAAAGAATCGACACACATCATCTCTTTGTTGATTTTAAAGCCGCTTTCGATAGTACGAAAAGGAGCTGCCTATATGCCGCTATGTCTGAATTTGGTTTCCCCGCAAAACTTATACGGCTATGCAAAATGACCTTGAGCAACACCGCCAGCTCGGTCAGAATTGGGAAGTACCTCTCCGAGCCGTTCGAAACTAAACGAGGTTTCAGACAGGGTGATCCCCTATCGTGCGATTTCTTTAATTTAATGCTGGAGAAAATAATACAAGCTGCAGAACTTAACCGCGCTGGAACAATATTTTATAAAAGCGTCCAACTGTTGCCATATGCTGACGATATTGATATCATTGGCCTTAACAACCGCGCCGTAACTTCTGCTTACTCCAAATTAGAAAAAGAAGCGGAGAAAATGGGATTGGTGGTGAACGAGTGCAAAACGAAGTACCTTCTGTCATCATGCAAAGAGTCAGCGCATTCGCGCCTTGGCAACCAAGCCACTGTTGGCAGCAATAATTTCGATATAGTAAAGGACTTCGTTTACCTGGGAACCAGCATTAACACCAACAATAATGTTAGCCTAGAAATCCGACGAAGAATTACTCTTGCAAACAAATGCTACTTCGGACTGAGTAGGCAATTGAAAAGTAGAGTCCTCTCTCGACGAATGAAAATAAGACTCTACAAGTCACTCATCGCACCCGTCCTGCTATATGGTGCAGAAGCGTGGACACTAACAACATCTGATGAGGCGGCTCTGGGAGTATTCGAGAGAAAGGTTCTTCGAAAGATTTGTGGACCTCTATGCGTTGGCGACGGCGAGTACCGAAGAAGATTTAATGATGAGCTGTATGAACTTTACGCAGACGCCGGCATAGTTCAGCGAATTAAAACACAGCGGCTTCGCTGGCTAGGCCACGTAGTGCGAATGAGCGAAGATGCTCCAGCCCAGAAGGTATTCTTATCGGCACCCGCCGGTGGAAGCAGAGGAAGAGGGAGACCACCACTCCGATGGAAGGACCAAGTGGAGACCGATTTGCGTTCCCGCGGTGTTTCCAATTGGCGCCAGTTGGCGCAACGAAGAAACGACTGGCGAGTTATGTTGGACGGTCAAAATCGCCTAGGCGGTTAGATGACCATTTAAAGAAGAAGAAGAAATTAAAAATTTAACATATATCAAGGATACAATTTTCGCAAAAAACTTCATGAACTTATCGTAAGCTAGGATCGGTAAGGGACGACCCTTCAGTTTTTTTGTCACCGTAAGTTTTAAAACGCTTGTTTTTGAATACATGTTCCAAGCTAGCACATGCATACGTTCGTTCCATAATTCAATAACTACAAGGTTAGCTCTTCAGATGACAAATTGATTTGACACTTTCAATATATAATATTTTTGGGTTGCATTTGCGAAGGAAAGAAAAAGGGGAATAATTGTAAAAAGTATGATTATAGTAGTAATATATTTATCATCATAAACCAAATATGTACATATAAAAAGGAATCTAGGTCGGCCTTCTCAGAGTAACACAGAGTTAACAATGTCTAAATTTCGCGGTCATACAACTACAAATTGTTAATTTTTTCATTAATTTCTTTATAGAACAAATCGTCATTAAACTCTTTTCTTCGAATAGTTTCGAAACTATTGTTTAGTTTTAGAGATAATAAATGAATAGCTCAATTTAAATTTTAAAATTAATCTTGGTTTCGCGGTTTTTCACTTTCACCGAAGATATGCATTTCTACTGACGAGCATTCCATGGCCATGATGTTTTAAGTTACTGAGTCACTTGGTGGTAAACGACAGAGACTTAAGTGCAGATCTGATAAGATTCATGCTAATGACATCTTTTCGAGGGAATAGTAAAGACTAAATAAACAATCTGTCTAATAATTCAAGTAAAACAGTTCAGATTTGTAAACACTTTGTAGTTTTAATATAAATATTTTTGTTTATATTTGTATTAAGGATTAAGGCGTAATTTGTGTAAGATGCTTAAATAAAAAATTCACAATTTTTATTTTAAATTCGTTGTCTCCGTTATATACAGTTAGTACTTTTTATGGTTTCACAAACTCATAATTCATGTTTTTATTAGTTATTTATATATTTAGTTTTAAAAAGCTTACATAATTATAACAATTATTATACAAACTAAAAAACGCAGCGCTAGCGGAATAGATTTTCGGCTGACTGGTTAATACAAAGGTAGGAGTTTTTTACGAAACTGTAAATTTGCATAATATTGTTGATTGTAAGAAGATAATTAGGATTAATATTACCGAAATTTGATGTTTGATGCCTCACAAAAATTGCATTGATTGGAAAAACTTACATCCAATAGGTGAACATGAGTAATAATTGTATGATCAATACCAAGTCTTATGTGCGGGGTTATACGAGTATAATTTGTTGACAACGATTCTAGTCGGGTTTATCGATGAATAGTGGTGGTTATAAGTACGTAGTCGGAGTCAAGCACATTACCTTGGCAGTTTAATCCGCAAACATATTGCCAACAATACCAGAATGGCCCGGTACCCGGTAATTTTTAGTTTACTAGAAGAAGTCAAAATATGTTCATATTGTCAATGACAAAATTAAAACTACGGCAGGTTTGTACAGCTTGTAAGCAAAATAATCTATCAATGCCGATGATGAACTTTCCATTATTTTGTTTGGCATACCTACTTGAAGGCATTGAGTAACGTAGTTGATTCAGCTGTTAATACAGAAAAAATAGCAAACCATAAGATATTAGCGATTCATTGTCACTAACTACAGCATTACTAAGTCATAAATATATTTCATTCATTCATTTATTTAATTTACATTTTCTTGGTGCATACTTAACCTCTAGGTAACAATAAAGTAGTAGACTTATTTGAATATGGTGTAGCATAAGAAAAGTATATGGCATTCTATTTATTAAAGTTTAATATAGTACCAAATACCAGTTCTAAGAATAATAGTATACATTTTTGTGTGGGGTGTTCCTTATTACAATTGAAAGTACTTAAAACTATCAAAAAATATAGAGTTGAGATACAAAAACAGCAGTGAAGACAGACCAAAATCCTTGTTAAAATATAGCTTGAAATACCTATGAATTACAGTATCGTCCTCAGTAAGCCTTCCAGCTCAAAGTGATTGTGACCAAGCAGCTAAATTTTAATGTGTTTTATAAATAAATTTAAGTTTCTTAAGTGCTGAACAGCGACAGGAAGGGAGTTGAAACTTTTGCAGGATGTACAGGGTGTTTTTTTTACAGGTTTGTTTTTCGAATAGAGATAAAACTGGCATTTTGTGGTCAAATCTGGCAACTCTAAAGTCATTTATGTTCAGTTTGGTTTGCCATTTCATCATGAACAGGTTGACAAAAGAACAACGCTTGCAAATCGTGCAAATTTATTTCGAAAATAATGGTTCAGTTCGCGAAGTTTACCGTGAGCTCCGTCCATTTTATGGTCGACATAATCGTCCATCAGAGCAATTAATTCGGTTAACCATGGATCGTTTTCGCACTACGTTTACTCTATGTGATAATACGCATCCGCAGAGACGTCGAACAGTGCGCACCGAAGAAACAATTGCCGCTGTAGAGCAAAGTGTTGAAGAGGACCCGAATGAATCGATTCGCCACCGTGCACAGCAATTGGAGCTTTGTCCATCAACTTTATGGAAGATTTTGCGCAAAGATCTTGGCTTGCGACCTTACAAGATCCAGCTTGTGCAAGAATTAAAGCCGCGAGACCATGCAATGCGTCGTGATTTTGGTGTATGGGCCGAAAATGAGATTGATTTCGATGCTGATTTTCATCGCAAAATTTGGTTCAGTGATGAGGCTCATTTTTGGTTGAATGGCTACGTCAACAAGCAAAATTGCCGCATTTGGAGTGAAGAGAATCCACATGAGACCCTTGAAACGCCATTACATCCACAAAAACTGACTGTTTGGTGTGCTCTATGGGCTGGTGGAGTCATTGGGCCATACTTCTTCCGCAATAATGCTGGAGAGGCAGCTACCGTTAATGGAGACCGGTATAGAGCCATGATAACCGACTATTTTGTTCCCGAATTGGATGGCATGAATGTGGATGAGTTGTGGTTCCAACAAGACGGCGCTACATGCCACACAGCGCACGTCACAATCGATTTATTGAAGGAAACATTCGATGAGCGCATAATTTCGCGGAATGGACCTGTCAATTGGCCACCAAGGTCGTGTGATTTGACACCATTGGATTATTTTCTTTGGGGATATGTGAAGTCGCTCGTCTACACCAGCAAACCAGAAACGTTAGGGGAATTGGAAGCCAACATTCGTGGCGTTATTGCCGACATACGGCCCCATATGCTCAAAAAAGTGGTTGAAAATTGGACCTGTAGAATTGTCTTTATTCGAGCCAGCCGCGGCGGCCACATGCCCGAAATCATATTTAAACATTAATGGCATAAAATTATCCTTCCAATAAAGCCAAATTGATGGACCTTAAAACGATTTTCTTGTGTTTTATTTCAATTCGAAGTTCTATACCCCTAAAAAACACCCTTTATATATTTATTAATGTATATCAAAACGTTCAGGATGAAAAGTAAAATATCCGGGCAAGTAGTTAATACCCCACTGCAAAAGCGAAGTTGTATATCTTTTTTGATATTCATACCTTTCATGAACATGAAATGTTTGTACGTATACTGAAAATATCAGGAGGATGAGCTGAGTCCATGTAGCCATGTCCGTCTCTCGATACGTCTGTCTGTCCATCTGTCTATTTGACGCAAATACGAACTGAAAGTATTAAAATAGACCTGCGTAAATTGGGATGACATAATAGACTGCAGTGGGACTATTTGAATAGTATTATTAGAATAGTGGTATTCGAATAGTTGTATTGAAATGCGAGAGATCTCGGAAGCGAAACTCACTGTCTTCATCGACTGTACCTATGAGCATGCATTTACGTATTGTATGTATGAATGTAAGGTGGCGCCAGTATGGACGTTTCAGAGTCGTGGACGATTTATTAAGATTAAAAGAAATGGCGGTCAACAATTGCAGCTCCACCCATGCCTGTAAAGTTACTAAACTAACTTGGCTAAGTTACAACAATCAGATAACAGTAAACCTGCTCAACAAGTCAAGAAAGGTAATCTTCCGATGGCCACTTAACCAACACGCCGAAAGAATAGGCATCCTTTTCAACAACAGATGCAGCAGCAGTGACGAAGAGCGATGCAAAGAAACAATTGAGCACAGCACATGCGAATGTCCAGCACTGGCGGACATCAGGCTTGCAACACTGGGAATTTAAATAATACCAGAACTTAAGGGCATCGCTAAATGCTCAATAAGGAAGATTAGCAACTTTATGCACAAAACCGGATGGTTTGTAAGTAACTAAAATAAAAGAAAACAACATCCTAATAAGTGGAAAGTTCAGGAGAGAGTGCATCCGAATGTTTTGCGATTAATAGGCAAATCACTGACAAATAGTCTTAAATAACAACACAAATTTAAATGTACATGTTTACTGAGTGTACGTGGAAAACTTAAGTTGAATCAAAAGCATAGTTTTGTAACGTAGCGTTACAATAAGGTCGCGGTAGTAATCGCCTTTGGGCTTATCGCTCCGCTGACTCGCTAAGTGGAACGGAAGTGCTGCTTCGGCGGCGTACCGACGTTCCTCTTAGCCCTGGCCCTAACTATTAAAACACAATTCTCCCCCTCGACCATCAAACCGTCCTACGTGGCATAGAGCCGGTACATCGCTGCCCCTCTCTCCTGACTCCTACAAAGATAGTGTGCGAATACGAGCGGGGGACGGAAGTGTCCAGCGAGGGGCCAGAACTCTGAAGGAGTCACTCCTTTTTGGTTTGGTGAGTCGGTGGAGTTGTTGCCTTTCGGCTTTTCGCTCCGCCGACCAGCTGAGTGGAAAGACCGTGCCTCTCCGGCGGCGAACTGATTTCCACTTAGCTCTGGCTCCGGGGTAGACCGCTAGGTGGGCAAGGGGTAATAGCGCTGTGCCTTTAGGGTGCACCTCCCCTCAGCCCTCCGATCGGCCTACGAAGTCCTAGCTGAAACGACTGTGCCCTCCATTCAGCCACCTATATAGCGTGCGCTGATGGAGGCAGTGGTGTTCAGCCACAGAGCCAGCACCCTAACCGGATTCACTCCAGTCTCGTTTCAGAGTACCGCCCACGAAACCGCCGCCCCTGGAATACCGGAACGGAAAGACAGCCGCTCCTGGAATATCAGCACAGAGAGACAACGTCAGGTAAATCACCCGCCTATTGACCCGCTCCGCTATCTCCGCCTCAATAGTCTTCCGACCCGACGCTCGCTGCTCCGCCACTGGTACGCCCTTCGCCGCGCTACTTCTGCTCCCGGTGAGTCGCCGCCCAACCGTTGAAGTTCGCCAGCTGTGCTAACTCCGCCCTGCCGTTCCACCGTTCCGCCGCTGCCCAGTTGTGGCCGTTTTCCAGCTGTGCCAAATCCGCCTTGCCGTTCCGCCGTTCAGCCGCTGTTCAACTGTTCCTACGCCACCCCTTTACACCGCTCTCTTGCTTCCTCACTCTCCAGTAACGGAAAGCTGCTACCCCCCAACTTCTTCAGGCCGTGTGTGCGTGTGTGTTCGATCTTAATACACATTTATCGTGTTATTTCTTAGTAGGGGTTAGTGGGACCTCTGCTGACCTTGGACAGACTGAGCTTTACCTCAGCCTTCGACAAAACCCACCTCATAGTTTAAAAGTTACACGTAATTTTAGTGTAAAAAGCCTGAGCATGAGGCAAAATTGAAGGCTTTTGTAAAAAAAAATTGTGGGAGCATGTTAGAAAGTAGGGCCTAAACAAGTATTTATTAACATATTACAATAAAAGTTAGTAATATTTGTTTAAAATATAATAAACTTTCATTTTGTAAATAAAAAATAAATTTATTTAAATGTTCAGCCTAAATTATTACTGTCCGGATACCAGTACCGAAATTTGAGACGATTTTCATTTTCCGGACAGGCCGTCCGATACTAAAAAGAAGGCGAAAATTACGTATTACCTTTTTAATGCTCCTAAATGATAGTTTATTATATTATGTATGCATTACAAAAATAAAAACATATTTTTCTTCCTTGTTTTCAGTCTTCGGAAACGTTTCTTCAAGTATAAATATTCGCTATCTCTATGGCGCGATATACAACAGGTATATCATCATAAACCCCCTAAGAGATTTTTGCGCCAAGCTTCTCTTCCAACTTTTGGTGTGCCGATTTGAATTTTCCCTACAAATTGGTGGGACCTACAGTTTTTTGCCGACTCCGAACGGCATCTACAAAGGAGACGAATTTTTGCTGAGAAGCCTGTCATGGCAGAAATACACTCGGAGAGTTTGCCAAACCACTGCCGAGGGGCGACCCCGTTTTTGAAAAACTTTTTTTTTCAAATCACTTTTGATGTTACCTGTACCAGGGCTCGAACCATGGACCTTCGGTGTGGTAGGCCAGCTACACTACCTTCACACCACGGCGGCCGCCGGTATAAATATTGCTGTCCGGATAAAGAGAAAATAAGTTTCAATGTCGGGACAGTTAGCATTTTGTACAAACTTTATTGTTTTATCGATATTATTATTTAAAGAATGAGTGCAGACCTTTACCTCAACCCTTGGAAGTTATAAGGTCAAACGAAACAAGCATCAGACAAGCGTCAACTTGGGATAGCTGTGGAACTCCTAATAGCCGGAGCCTTAATCTGGCGAGCGACAGGATCACAAAATATGTATGTTCAAGCATTACTTGTACTATAAAAATATAATATTGCAGTCTTGCCGTTTTATGGCATAACTTTTTTAACCCATACGACTTGCACATGGCCTCGGAGACTTTGCCATCCCATGTTACTTCTAAGCAGTGTTTGCTTGGTAGATCGTTTAAAGCTCTTGACTGCTTTTCAATACTCTCAATCTGATGGGGAGTCCTATGGTATACTTTTCGAGAGACTTCCGCTTCTAGGTGATGATATCATACCTTTCGCTTCCATCTATTCCCATATGACCCATGACCAAGTATAGATGTACGTTCCCTCGTTGCACATTTTTCCTAACACTTTTAGTTGTTGTAATTTACTTCCTTGTAGGATTTGTTTAACTTCGGATAAGCACAGTATAAAGCAGACTTGGAGCAATCGGTGTAGATGTGTATGGTACCAACCGAACCTTACGCCAACCCTTCACATCTATTGTAGCTTCAACACCCATTTCGAAGTGCGGGTGGGACCATACAGTCTGTCGGCCCCGTTTTTGATGGCGCTGGTACAGGTTACTGCCACGAGGCATTGGGCCTAATTTTAGTTGTCAACAATATGCTTTTGCCCACTAAGTCTACGGGTGCGATGTACAGAATGGCATGTAATAATTCTGTCGGGGTGGCATTCAAGCCTCCCATTATACTAATTATTGATTATGTGCATACTCTCTCCAGTTTGTTAACAAACGTTCTTTTTTTGTGTGGCTGGTAACCAAACGAAGACTCCATAATGACTATTAGCTCCACAATCGCGGTAAATACCCAATTAGAAAGAGAGTGAAAAGGCTCACGTGCACCCCGCCATGACTATGTAAACCCGCATTTTGCGATTAACCCAACGTCGGATGCCCATACAAGGACCTCCTGAAGTTCCCGGACCTTCCAACTACCAATTATGACAAATAAAACATCAACTGCGTACGTCGTAAGTGTGGCTGATCCCTCGAAGAGAGATGCGAACATTATTAAGACGTATTTATTTTATTCAAAGTTCTTCTTCATGTTTCAAAAATACTTTACAAAAATATAGTGTATATACAAATTTCATACAAATTTCGAGTGTCCGGAGACTAAAACCAAAGTGTCCGGAAACAACATTTTACTGTCCGGAAACTAGAGCAAATCCAACTTTTTTGAGTTTTTACTTTAATGATATGAATAACATTATATTTTTAAATTATAGAGACTTCATGTTATTGAGAAATATTTATGCTATTATAAACAGTATATCTTTTCGCGCTAGTGTTTATAGTGAGAAAATGAGTCGAAGTCAAAGTTGAGGAAAACGTTAAGTGTCCGGAAACCGGTGCGTTTACCCTATATCAAAATGTTCAGGAGAAAAAGCGAAATTGTTTAAGCCATGTCAGTCCATCCGTTCGCTCATTTGTGAACACGATAACTTGGATAAATTTTGAGATATCTTAATGAAATTTGGTATGCAGGTTCCTTGACACTCATATCCGAGCGGTATTTAAAATGGGCGAAATCGCCCACTTTTTATATATAAAATATTTTCGAAAATACAAAAAAGTGATTATTCAGTACATAATACACCTATATGGATAAAATTTGGTGTGTAGATAACATTAAGGTAGAAAACAAATTTTGCAGATATTTTAGAAAATAGGCGTGGCTGCGCCCACTTTTGATTAAGTCAAATTTAGAATTATTATTTATCATAACTCAAAGACCTTTCAAGATATCGAAACGAAATTCAGCACACAGATTTCAATGAATGCAGGGAATGTTCCAGGAAAAAATGGGCGACATCGGTTAAGGTCCACGCCCACTTTTATATGGAAGATTTGGAAAAGGATTATAGGCAACAACTTTGTGTACAATAACTTTATATCATTTCTAATTCACTTTCAAAGTAACCGTGAACGAAGAAATTCTAAAAAAATAAATCTCCCATTTTAAAGTGCATTATTCAACAAAACTTTTTAGGCCATAACACGGGCAAAAATTTATTTGCCGAAATTAAATTTGGCAAAAATTTTGAATATACAAAGTTAACTATTTATTGTAAAAATGGGCGAAATCGGTTTAGGGCCACCCCCAGTTGTTTAAGATAGTTCTAAAAAATTTGTTTGGAATATTTAAAACGCGATATTTCTACTATGCAAGCTATATCAATAAGATCTGGCCCACATAATAAGCTTTTTAAGCAAAACCCGACCGCAAACAAAACTTTTATGGATTTTAGGGAAGTATTCAGGCACCGCCTACTTTTCTGCATAAAAGTTCTGCTATTTTTAAAGGCTATTGCTTGGAATTTCAACTAGATATTTCAATTAAAATTGGTCAGCTGCTTCTCTATAGCATGTAGTATACTCCTGCCAATTAGGCGAGTCGGATAACACGCAAGCAAAATATCTCACACGGGGAAGTAGAATTCTATCTGACCGAGCTCTTAAGCGGCCACGTATGCTTTAAAGATTACCTTCATCGGTTCAAACATGAACGCAACAACGTATGTGATAACTGTGGAGGCGAAGCAGTGGAAGATGTCTGTCACGTGTTCTTCGAATGCCCTAGATCGAACATCTTTAGAAGAAAATTACGCAGCATCATCGGCAGGCCCGGCAGATAATATGAATACAGTGGGTAGTTGTACTCACACGTAAAATACCCACACGGACTGTAGCAACTTTTCTCGGAAAAGGCATTACTTCCAAACTTCAGGCATGTGAATTTTATCGATTTTTATTTTAAAAATTTCGCTCCGCGAGGAACACGAGCTCTTTTTGTATGCCTATTAAATTAAATTTTCGTCTGCTTGTTAGTTGTATCTTTTTCTAACCAACGCGGTCGCATAGCCTGTTGCAATTAGGATAAAAATTATTCGAATAAAAAATCCATTTATTCGAAGGCTGTAAAAAAATCGAATAATATTTAATTGAATAATTTATACTTTTATTCAAATAGTAATACTCGGATAAATTACAACTATTCGAATAAAAGGTATCCCCGTGGGGAAGTCAGTAACTAGTAAGAATAATTTCTGGCTCAGAACTAGAGATAAAGTGGGTAATAAGAACTAGTGAGATAGTAACTAGATTTTCACTAGTTCGAAACCGGCAGTTGTGTAATCATTAAAATTTAATAAAATTCAGATTCGTATTTGGAAAAATGTTTTGTTCTTGTAACGTTCTTTAAAGAAAGGTTAAAATTTTAAATCATAAATAAAAAAAAATAAAAAATGTATTAGTTGGTAGGATTCGAACCGACGCGTCTCGCATCAGAGTCGAGTGCTCTACCCACTCAGCTACGGCGCACGCATCAATAGTGTGAAAAAAAAGGTTACATTTGTATACATTATGATAGAATGGTTAAAAATGTAGGTTCAAATTATTAGCCGTGCATAAACTAACCGCAATGGTGTGGCGGTAGTGTTGGTGAACTATTACACCGAAGGTCCAAGGTTCGAGTCCTGGAAAAGGTAACGTCAAAAGTGGTTTGAAAAAGCTTTTCAAAACGAGGGTCGTGACCGTAGGTAGTCATTTGGCAAAAAATCTCCGAGTGTAATTCTACCATGGAAGGCTTCTCCAAATATTTTTTTTTAATTCTAAACTAACTACATCCGAACTGCAGGATTTGGAAATAGTTTAGAAATAGAGCAATATTAGCAATAAACGAACTACATCGCCACTGGCGAATTTGTAACTAGTTCGGAACTGTCGTAAAGGTAATGCAGCGGGGGATAATTTCCACCGCCTACGACATAGCCATGTTAAATTCGCCAGTTGATTACATGTGAAAGAGATTGAAGGCGAACTACTTGTGGTTCGAAACGCACTAGATGCGCACCAGTTCAGAACTAGAGATTTTCCCAACAGGGTATTCGAATAGTTGAACAAATACCACTACAGCTTATGCACACATTTGTACACGCAAACATTCATACATACAATACGTAAATGCATGCTCATAGGTACAGTCGATGAAGACAGTGAGTTTCGCTTCCGAGATCTCTCGCATTTCAATACAACTATTCGAATACCACTATTCTAATAATACTATTCAAATAGTCCCACTGCAGTCTATTATGTCATCCCAATTTACGCAGGTCTATTTTAATACTTTCAGTTCGTATTTGCGTCAAATAGACAGATGGACAGACAGACGTATCGAGAGACGGACATGGCTACATCGACTCAGCTCATCCTCCTGATATTTTCAGTATACGTACAAACATTTCATGTTCATGAAAGGTATGAATATCAAAAAAGATATACAACTTCGCTTTTGCAGTGGGGTATTAACTACTTGCCCGGATATTTTACTTTTCATCCTGAACGTTTTGATATACATTAATAAATATATAAAGGGTGTTTTTTTAGGGGTATAGAACTTCGAATTGAAATAAAACACAAGAAAATCGTTTTAAGGTCCATCAATTTGGCTTTATTGGAAGGATAATTTTATGCCATTAATGTTTAAATATGATTTCGGGCATGTGGCCGCCGCGGCTGCCACGAATAAAGCCAATTCTACAGGTCCAATTTTCAACCACTTTTTCGAGCATATGGGGCCGTATGTCGGCAATAACGCCACGAATGTTGGCTTCCAATTCCCCTAACGTTTCTGGTTTGTTGGTGTAGACGAGCGACTTCACATATCCCCAAAGAAAATAATCCAATGGTGTCAAATCACACGACCTTGGTGGCCAATTGACAGGTCCATTCCGCGAAATTATGCGCTCATCGAATGTTTCCTTCAATAAATCGATTGTGACGTGCGCTGTGTGGCATGTAGCGCCGTCTTGTTGGAACCACAACTCATCCACATTCATGCCATCCAATTCGGGAACAAAATAGTCGGTTATCATGGCTCTATACCGGTCTCCATTAACGGTAGCTGTCTCTCCAGCATTATTGCGGAAGGAGTATGGCCCAATGACTCCACCACCCCATAGAGCACACCAAACAGTCAGTTTTTGTGGATGTAATGGCGTTTCAAGGGTCTCATGTGGATTCTCTTCACTCCAAATGCGGCAATTTTGCTTGTTGACGTAGCCATTCAACCAAAAATGAGCCTCATCACTGAACAAAATTTTGCGATGATAATCAGCATCGAAATCAATCTCATTTTCGGCCCATACACCAAAATCACGACGCATTGCATGGTCTCGCGGCTTTAATTCTTGCACAAGCTGGATCTTGTAAGGTCGCAAGCCAAGATCTTTGCGCAAAATCTTCCATAAAGTTGATGGACAAAGCTCCAATTGCTGTGCACGGTGGCGAATCGATTCATTCGGGTCCTCTTCAACACTTTGCTCTACAGCGGCAATTGTTTCTTCGGTGCGCACTGTTCGACGTCTCTGCGGATGCGTATTATCACATAGAGTAAACGTAGTGCGAAAACGATCCATGGTTAACCGAATTAATTGCTCTGATGGACGATTATGTCGACCATAAAATGGACGGAGCTCACGGTAAACTTCGCGAACTGAACCATTATTTTCGAAATAAATTTGCACGATTTGCAAGCGTTGTTCTTTTGTCAACCTGTTCATGATGAAATGGCAAACCAAACTGAACATAAATGACATTAGAGTTGCCAGATTTGACCACAAAATGCCAGTTTTATCTCTATTCGAAAAACAAACCTGTAAAAAAAACACCCTGTAGTTATCGCGCCTCGATCGTATAGCCTTATTGGTTATTGTTTATTTTAGTGTATCGATTACGTAGATTTATATTGTTTGGATACTTAGCGCACATTTTGCTTAGTCCGTTCTTCAGTTAAATTTTTTTTTAAAGATCTCGAGTAATCCATGGCTCAAGTCTCCTGGCTTGATTTCGGTAACTCAACGTGCAGGTAGAGCTATAGATGTGAGTTTTTAATACTTTCAGCATAAACATTTGACCAACTTTCGAAGCGAAGCTTACGATTTAGTAATGCACAATTAAACCTAGTATAAGAACCACGTACTCGTTTAGAGCTCGGTTTAACTGCATCAATTCCTTTAATATGTAAACCAGTCATGGTGTGGTCGGTCACTTGCAAGTCCATATTCAGACTAGTACAATATCGATGAGATATGGTATTAAAACGGCAAAAGACATGATCAATACACGATCCTGAGCTTATGCGTGTTGGTTCATTGATGTATGAAAAGAAACCATTATCAAATTGACAGATAGTTATCCGTTGTGGTGCAGCGATTTAAAAGGTCCAGGTTAAAGTCACCAAGAATAAAAAAGTTGGCGGCTTTCTCACTTAAAAGAAAACTAGAGTATTCGTCCAGAAATATTGATGGCTGTATGGACTGAAGCCTATATACGCCCAAGAATACAAAATTTCCCCCCTTGACATTGAAAGAAAGCTGAAGCGACGTACAGTCGTATCGCGTACAAAAGCTCCAACACCTCCTGCACTGTAGCTGTCATTTGCATTAGCAAAGAAATTATAATTAGGAATTTTATAATCCCTTATCTCTAGGGAAAAAATCCATATTTTAGTCACAAATACCACATCTGGTTGGAAGTCTAAAGCATCAATATTACTAATAAGTACATCAAAATTTTGTCTAAGACTACGTATGTTTTGATGGATAATTAACAAATCAGAAGACGAGCTATGTATTATATTATTGCTAGCGATGATAGGGTTGTCGTTGATCAGAACATCGACGATCGTTACTCGTTTTATTAACAAACTATTTAAAATAGAGATAAAATATAAAAATTAAATTTGAGTTAGTTAATCAAGTATTAATTTCAAGTCATCGAAAGTTTTGATATTAACAACCCTGTCATTGTCAGCTTTTTTCATGAGAAAACTTGATTTTCCTATCCATAGACATTTATATCGCTTCTCTTTTTTAAGCTTATACGCAGCAGTATACAGAGCTCTGGTAAATCGAGAAAGAGAGTCGTTAATATAGATTCGATTGTTGTTTGCTTCATAGAACACACTCGCTGTTAGTTTACGCGCTTTAGTTTTCCTGGCTGCCATTATCTTCTTTTTGATATCAATCGAAGAGAAGTGTACGTATAAAATGTCACGGGCTCGTGAAGAGTCATTTTTGTTTTTAATGCTCTTCACTACAAATTTACCAATATCAGTAGGTGAGACTGAGACTCCCAGAGCGTCAACGAAAATTTTTTGTACACATATTTGCGCGTTGCTGATGTGTTGATGTGGAATGCCAGTTATTTCAATAGCGCTTTCATAATCACTCTGCTCTCTCCAATTCAACCCGCTTTCAAGTGTTATCACCTTTTCTTTTAGGTTTTTATTCTCCTCTGACAACGCACTCAGCGCATTGAGCATGTCAGAGTTAACTTTTCTTAGCGCAACAATTACTTCGTACAATAACTGAAGAGTGATAGTGTTGTTGCTGCTGTTGATTTGCACAGAAGACTGTTGACCTACAGATTTTTCATGTGTATGCGAGGTTTTTTGACTGTGATGTTTGTTGTTCACCTTATTTGTATTTGTATGCATTACATTACCTTGCCCATTTGTATTACCTTTAACTGCCGGTTGCTGTTGATGTAGCTCCACAACTTCAGATGACAGAGAAGTATCCAGCCTTGGAGTACTAGCTGGAGAAGGCACATATGTCGCGCCCAGTGGTTGCAGAGGCTGGATGTGCATCGACTTGCGGCGTGCGGAATTACATCTATCGCACCTGTACTTCACGTTGTTGTTTTTTAAGTATTCGACGTCATCATTGTTTAGCTTAGCACACCCGCAATGAAGTATAAATTTACAGTCGGCACAGGTGACTTTTCCACCGTCATTGCGATCGACTCTTTGATTACAAATCGGGCAATTCATTATGGCTCAAAGTAAAAGAAAACTTCAACAAATTTAAATAAATTTAAGCTAAATTACAAGACGAAGGTTTAAATGCGCGCACCTCACACTCACTGCAAAATATATATGGCCAATATCGCCAAAAACGAAACCACAGAATTTTTTTTTTTTTCAAATTTTGTGTGCTTTGCATTATTTTGGGGTTACCTGGGGGGGGACTTTTTGGATGCCAAGTATGCTATGCACCACCTGTCATCACAAAATCTATTATTTCTTTAAAAAAATTGCAGTAGTTTCTCTGGTGTCGCGTGAAAAACAAAAATGGAAAAATTTACATTACGAAACGAAAAAGTAAGTTGCATCTAAGGAATATTATTTTTAATGTTGTATTTGCTTTTCATAGATAAATTTAAGTTAGTTGAAGGTAAATGAATTAAATATTTAGGGGAGAAAAATGTTATGACAGTTTTGGATTACAACGAATACGACCGCATTTTTTAATGTAACGTAACAGACCTAAAGTCAAAATAATTTTTTTGTGCAAAATCTGGCCCGTTAACAAACCGAGCATTTCCAGTCTATTTTATATATAAACCATTACATTTGTAGAGTTTGTAGTTATGTCTTTGTTCAGAGCCAAAAGTTGTTTGTAACGTAACAGACTTTTTACTTCGACTAACCCAATTTTTTTTTGATGTTTAGCAAAAGCTGAGCAGGGCTCAAATAAACCAGAATTTCATCGAAAAACTTAAAAGATCAAACAAATTTGATGATTTTAAAAAGAAACGTGCAGCTGCCCAGAAGGAACGGCGAAAGAAGATGAAAGAAGCCGATGAGGAAATGCCGATTGCAAAACTGAAAAATCTCGTTGAAAGACGGCGTGGAGCGATTCTTACACGTGTGCAAAAATACCGAAGGAAAACCAAATCAAATTTAGTGCAAAGACAGACTGAAAATCGTGTCAGTGAAACTAAAAAGGGTTATCAATCCACGCAAGCACTTGGTGAAGCAGTAAAGAAAACTGAACAAACACTGCCTGTATCTGAAATACGTAAAAAATCAGTTTTAGCGAAGATTATAATGAACATGGGTCATGACGACAGAAATGAACTCGTTAGTATCATCTCACCATCAAAGGCGCAAAAGGAAAAAAATAACAGTGCTCAACTCGTCGAAGAAATCACGAAATTTTTTGAACGAGATGACATATCCAGAATTTCACCGCGAATAAAACATGTCAAGCAATATGATAACCCAGAAAGTGGAGAAAAAGTTTTAATTTCAAGAAGGCACATGCTTTGGACAATGGGAGAAGCCTTTTAAATTTTCGATGAAGAAAACAAAAGCGCTGGAAAAGGTATAACAGAGTTTAAGAATTTTACGAAGCTCATTTGTTTATGTTATTGCATTTCTTCACTTTATTGGTTTTGTTTTCGCTAGATAGTTGTGGAATAACTTTTTTTGGAGAACATCGACCAAGCCACGTAGAATTATATAAGGACCTTCCACATGATATGTGCATGTGTTCATACCACTCCAACTTCATTGAGTCTGTCACGGCTCTTCAAAAACTGGTTCCGTCTTTGCCTTCATATAATGAAGGATTTGTTCAGAAATTTTTGTGTGAGGTTCATAATATGGACTGCTGGTTTTCCAAATGCGAAAATTGTGATGGTATATCAATTGAACGACTCAAGGAATCTATAGGTGACATAGCACTGAATACACCCGTGACATGGATAGTTTGGCAGAAAAGTGATAGTTCAAAAAGAATTGAGAAACACAAAGAGTCTGGTACACTGGAAGGTTTGCTTCTACACATAACAGCGTTATCGCCACACGTTTTGCGCCATAGCTATGTGAAACGCGAGCAATCAGATTCCTTCAACAAATTCGATCGGCCGAGAGCATCAAACGATCTGTTTAATGATGAGGGACTACTGCAAATAGATTTTGCCGAAAATTTTGTTTGCGAGGCACAAGACGAAGTGCAGAGTGCTCACTGGAATCAAAAACAGCTAACGTTATTTACTACTGCCTTTTATCACAATCAGGACTTCCAGTCAAAGGTCTTCGTATCAAACAGCTTAATACACACCAAAGAAACAATTATTCCTTACATGTAGATATTGCTAACAGGACTGCCAAAATCGGTGAAGATATTGAAAATTTGGAGCGACGGGCCTTCATCGCAATTTAAAAATAAGTTTATCGCCGCAGTTATTCCTGTCTTTGAAAGCGAATTTAATATAAAAATCTATCGGAACTACTTTGCTACCTCACACGGTAAAGGCTGTGTCGATGGTATTGGCGCAACTTCCAAAATTATTGTGAAAAAGCAAGTTTTGTCTCGAAAGTGTACTGTTAATTGCGCTTCCGATTTTGTTGCTGCATTCAATCGTACAATCTCGAAAATTCTGATTGAAGAAGTTACTGAATGTGATATTACCGACGTAAACCACATTTTGAATATAAATGCAGTTTTCAACAATGCAAAAAATATCCGTGATATAGCATCAGCTCACCAAATTCAAGTGATTGATGGGAAAATTGTCACTTTTAACACTTCAAAACAAGGATATGATATTTAAATTTAATAACTTCATATATTCCTATTTGTGTCTATGAATTCCCTGAAATTAATAATAAATGAGTTTTTGGTTCCTTCGAAATTCTTGCTCATTCTTTGCAAATTTTTGGATCTCTAACCCTGAGACAACTGGTTATCTGGTTAGGTTATCTACTAAGAAATACAACATTCAAAGCTTTATTAAATGCTCCAAAACATTTCTTACCTAAGGGCAAATCGCACGTGTAACGTAACAGACTTTTTGTGTAACGTAACAGACCGAGCAGTTATGTGTATAAAAAGCACAAAAAAATTTTTTTCAGTGTAATTTATTTTTCACTCATTACATACTAGTTACACCTTTAAAATTATATACTACATGTTGAAATTAATCTGACAGAAGAGCAGACTTTTTCAATAATGTGAAGCAACCTCGAAACCTACTTCCAAAAGGGTATCACTAAGAAATACAACATTCAAAGCTTTATTAAATGCTCCAAAACATTTCTTACCTAAGGGCAAATCGCACGTGTAACGTAACAGACTTTTTGTGTAACGTAACAGACCGAGCAGTTATGTGTATAAAAAGCACAACAAAATTTTTTTCAGTGTAATTTATTTTTCACTCATTACATACTAGTTACACCTTTAAAATTATATACTACATGTTGAAATTAATCTGACAGAAGAGCAGACTTTTTCAATAATGTGAAGCAACCTCGAAACCTACTTCCAAAAAGTGTCACGTAACAGACCTTATAAAGTGGTCCATAACTCTTAAATAAGAAAACCTACAAAAATTTTCATATCTATAGAAAATGTTACTTCAGTAGTGCACTTTAAGATACATATGTCAAAAATATTGAAAGTGTCCAAATATATCTATTTTTGTATTAGTTTGTACTGAAAATTGCGTCTGATGGTAACGTAACAGACCGCGATTTTGGCCATATGTTACACTATGTACCTTGCGAAACGAAATTAATCCCCTGCTCTGCTTACTGTTGCGCCTGATTAAGCAGTTGCACCTGAAAAAGAGCGAATTAAGCTTTGTTGTTTTTGCAAATTTTATCTTACCTTAAATGTTGTAATAAATTTCAATTGGCAACTGCAAAGGTAATTAAATAACCATTATATCGCTAAATTGATAAATTTCCTGTAAACTTACCTATTTTCACGCATTCAGAAAAAAATTATTTGAAAGAATGAATTTAAGACAAAAAGTCAAAAATCAATCAAAAAGCAAGTGTTACTGAACAATAATTTTAACCTTAAACTTGGTTTTTAACTACTTTTTTTACGTAACTTTGCTACGAAGGGGCATTGGTTGTGAATGACAATTTTTCAGGCAACAAGATGGCGGCAATTGTCAAAATATGTCACTAGAGAGCTAACCTCCTAGTAATTTAATCATGCGTTCGTTCAAAACCTATGAAAAACATTAAAAAAGAAGTAAATTCAAACATTTATTATAAGCTTGACGACACTGCACTTCTTAATAAATAAATTAAGGATAACTTACTTCGTAGTAAACAGTTAATATTGTTGTCTTATCGCACACACAGGAGCATAACTAATCCTGCAAGGAAAACAAAAAAGACGTTATTTGCGAGTTATGCCACAACGTAAACAGAGAATTTATAGTTACTCACCCGTAATTTTACTATAAAATCCTTCGTTATTAAATTTTTATCGTTGGGTTTGTGTATCGAAAGCGCTACACTTTTCCAATAAACAATCGAATGCTGTATATTAGTATAAATAAAGACTTGTTAATATCTATGATGTGCGATATTATAAGTATACTTACGTAGTTATCTCAGCAACTAACACGACTTTAACACTATTAACGCGTTTTAAGTTGAAATTTAATTATTATATTGTTCGAAAATAAAATTTTTTTTTTAACAACTGACAACGAAAAGTTGTCAAAACAAGTTGAAATTTAATTATTGTATTGTTCGAAAATAAAATTTTTTTTTTAACAACTGACAACGAAAAGTTGTCAAAACAAAAACGAAAAAGTTGCTCAGTTTGGCCAACCCATACATTTGTTAGGTTGAGTATCAGTTTTAATACTTTTTGTAAAAAACTACTTAAAACAAGAAAGGAAGTCTAAGTTCGGGTGGAACCGAACATTATACACCTAGTAGTGATCTATTATGCCACAGAATTTACGCAGGTCTATTTTAATACTTTCAGTTCGTATTTGCGTTCAAATAGACAGACGGATAGACGTATAGACGTATCGAGAGACGGACATGGCTACACAGTATATGTACAAACATTTCATGTTCATCAAAGGTATGAATATCAAAAAAAATATACAACTTCGCTTTTGCAGTGGGGTATTAACTACTTGCCCAGATATTTCACTTTTCATCCTGAACGTTTTGATATACATAAATAAATATATACAGGGTGGCTGATGAATTTTGCTACATTAAGAAACTCAAATAATTTTTTTTTTCAGTGTATAGAATTCATTTTTCTTTTATTCATGTTAAAGCTCATTAAATTTTATTAAATATAGCTTAATTAGTTTTAAAAATAATGGAATTTAAATGCCCCCCCTGCTCGTCGCTGCATGTGCGGCATCTTACCAAAAAGTTGTTCATTACTGCTTGGAGAGTTGAGACAGGAATAGCCGCAATTGTTTCTCGAATGGATTGCCTTAGTTCATTCAAATTTGTTGGTTTTGCTTTGAATACTTCCTGTTTGGAATAACCCCACAAGAAAAAGTCAGGTGCAGTAAGGTCAGGCGACCTGGGTGGCCAACGGAATGTGGAGTTTCTGGATATCAGCTTATTGGGAAATTTTCGTCGCAATTCTGTCATAACAGGTTGGGCTATATGAGGAGCTGCACCATCTTGCTGAAACCACACAGAGTTGAAAGAAATTCTCATTCGGCGTAATTCTGGATAGAAAAACTCTATCAACATGCTCAAGTAACGGTCTCCAGTAACCGTAACTGTGTGACCGTTTTCTTCGAAGAAGTAGGGCCCGACAATGCAGCGTGATGAAACTGCACACCACACTGTGACACGAAGTGGATGCAATTCCGTCTCATGGAGTATCTGTGGGTTGGAAGCACTCCATATTCGACAATTTTGTTTGTTTATGTTGCCGTTTAAATCGAAATGGGCCTCGTCAGACATGAAAAGACAGTTCAACATGTTTCCATCCTCTTCCACCATTTGAAGCATCTTCTGGCAAAATTCCAAGCGAATCGGCAAGTCTGCAGCGTTCAGTTTGTTGGCCATTTGAATTTTATATGGGAATAAGTCCAAATCTTTGTGCATAATTGACTGTAATGACTGTCTGCTTACACCCATTTGAGCAGATAAGCTTCTTGTCGACACACGTGGATTGTTTTGTATGGCAGCAGCTACAGCAGCGATTGTTTCCTCCGTACGAACTGAAGGGTTTCGATGGTAAGGTCTTCTGTTGACTGTCCCATGCTCGGCAAAATTGTTTACAAGTCTTATTATGGTCCATCTGCTCGGAGGATTGCCGCCAAACGTGCGCCTATACTCTCTTTGAACCGAAACTACGGACTCCAGTACGTGATAGCGGCGGACAATCCAAATTCTTGTTTCAGTGTCCCAGTTATCCATTTTTGTTAAATGTAAAAGTCAATCTGCAAAATAAAAAAAAAATTAACCAGATTCATTAAATAGAAAAAAAGTTATTTAATTTTTTTTTTGGTAGCGGCTTTCATCAGCCACCCTGTATCTCGATCCGTTTATTCCGAATGAATTAACATAACTTGTGTGCGTAACAAAAATAAATATAAGAAATGTGTGTCTTTTATAGGCCCCAAAGAACACAACCGATATTTATGAAATTTGCACAATATATACTTGGGTTTACTGGGTACAGCGGAGCCATGCCCCCAGTCTATATAAAGTTTCAATTCGTCATAACTCCGAACTTTTTTGGTCTAAATTAATGAAATTTGGATATATGTGTCACTTAGTCAATATCTACATAATTTTTCAAAAGTGGGCGGGGCCGCGCCCACATATTCTGTGTTTTGTTTTGCTCTTGAACTTTCACGATAGGTTCAGGAGCTCGCTGGGCCCGACGCAGTCTGTATATAGCTTTTGGAAAAGCCCCCAGGTTATATAAAGCTGCAGTTCGGTATAGCTAGGAGTTTATTTGGTTCAATTTATTGACATTTTATATATAGATGTGTTCTATGTATCAAACCGTCAAAACAAAGTCTACCGGGTTTGCTAGTATATTATAAAATTTTCATTGAAATATCAAGATTAAATTATAAGCGATTGCCGTTGAAAATAGCAGAAATTTTATGCTGAAAAGTGGGCGGCGCCACGCTTACTTGTTCAAAATTGACAAAAACTTTTTCCGGCCGAGTTTTTATTAAAAAGCTTATTATGTGTGCAAAATCTGATTGATATAACTTGCTTTGTTGTAGAAATATCGCTATTTAAATTTTACAAAAAAATTTTCAGATCTATGTTAAAAAACTGGGCGTGGACATTAACCGATTTCGCCCATTTTTACAGCAAACAGTTGGTTTTCTTTGTTTACCGAAACTTTCAAAAAAGGAAATATAAATTATGTAAAGCTATTTTACGCAAAGTTATTGCCTATTTAATATATCTACGATCTTCTTCAAAATCTTTCATATCAAAGTGGGTGTAGACCTTAACCGATCCCGCCCATTTTTTTCCTGGAACATTCCTTGCATACCTGGAAACCTGCATGCTGAATTTCGTTTCGATATCTTGAACGGTTTTTGATTTATGATTAATATTATTTCTAAATTTGATTTAATCAAACGTGGGCGGTGCCAAGCCCATTTTCAAAAATTTCTTCAAAAATTTATTTTATGCCCTAATTTCAATTTATTCACCAAATTTTATCCTTATAGGTGTATTATGTACTGAGTAATCACTTTTTTGTGTTTTCGAAAATATTCTATACATAAAAAGTGGGCGTGGCCATCATCCGATTTCTCTCATTTTAAATAGCACTCGGAGATGAGTGCCAAGGAACCCGGATACCCATTTCCATAAGATATCTCAAAATTTACTCAAGTTATCGTGTTCACAAACGGACGGACGGACGGACGGACATGGCTTAATCAATTTCTCTTTTCGTCCTGAACATTTTGATATATATGAGTCAATTATAATTAATTATATTAACTATTTTAAGTTAAATAACAATTTTATATTTTATGTCTGGATAGCTTCAAGTCAGAAAATTTTATTTTTGAAAGAACAAAAATTGAATTGAAATATTTTCATTTTGATAATTAACATTTAACAACAATGAACCAAAAACAATTTTAAAAATTAATAAAGTAATATATAACGCAAGTATATAACCCTACATATACTCCCCATCCAGTGAAACGATCATTAATTTATGTTAAATGTTATTTTCTTTTTGTTTTTTGAAAGTGTTGATGAGTTAGTGTTAAGTACTGTATCTGTAATTATGTTTGCAGGTTTAAGTAAATCTTTTGAAATGGTTTTAATAGTATTTCCATGTTGAATTTTGAATACTTTATCATGTTTAGAAATAACTTTAAACGGGCCGTCATAAAGTGATTGTAAATTCGACTTTTGAATACTTTAACCAATACGTACTCACAAGAATCTAAATTTTTAGGAATGAAAGAATACTCAATGTTGTGATGTAGGACCTTTGATCTAACATGTGAAAAATATTTTCTTAATTTAGAAAGAATTTCAATCGTATTATCTACTTCATTACCATTATTATTGGAAACAACTAGTTCACCTGGTAATCTAAGTGTTTGTCCATATACTAATTACGCAGAAGAACATTTTAAATCTTCTTTGAAAGATGTGCGTAAACCTAATAAAATCAATGGGAAAATTTCAGACCAGTGCATTAAATCATCTGAGATAGTGATAGCTGTTTTCAATGTCCTATGAAATCTTTCTATCATTCCATTTGATTGAGGATGGTATGGAGTTGTATGAATTTTGTGAGATCCTAATAGTTAGCTCTGTGAATAATTTTGATGTGAACTGTGTTCCTTGATCAACAGTTATGTTTAGTGGAATACCGAAACGAGGAATGTAATTATATACAAAAGTTGTTGCTATAGTATTTGCTTAAATATCCCTAAGCGGATATGCTTCAGGCCAACGTGTATGCCTGTCAATGATAGTTAGAATGTAACGATTTTCTTTTGATAAAGGTAATGGACCAACCAGATCCATATGAATGTGTTCAAATCGTCCAAAAGGTATCTCCATTTTTTGTATAGATGTTCTTGTAAATTTGAAAATTTTTGATTTTTGACAATTTAAGCAAGTAGCAGACCCATTATTTATTTCTTTGCGCATATTAGGCCAGAAGTATTTAGATTGAATCAATCGTCTAGTTGTGGGAACACTTGGATGCGATAAACAGTGAATTTTGTCAAAAATCATTTTTCTCATAGCTTTAGGAACAAACGGCCTAAACGGCTCACACCATATATTAAGATTAAGAACTGGAATACCAATTTCTTTTAAATTACTGTTTGAATTTTGATCAGATGTTATGTTTTGAAGAGTTTGGTCTTTTTGCTGTTCTTCATATCTATCGTCTTTAGCTAAAATTGTGTTAATATCCGGAATACGAGAAAGTGTATCAGCAACAATATTTTCTTTTCCAGTATTCATGAAACGAGCTCAAGGCCAAGAATAATAATTTTTCACTTTTGGAATTTTATGAAAATTATTATTGTTTTTATTTATTAATAATCATTTTAATTAATTATTAAAATTTTTTGGATAGAATAGAGTAGGAAAAATGTTTAGAGACAACTGCCATAGCTTTTCTTATAGATCCATTTCGGAAGCTGCTAGACTTCACTCATCAGAGAAATTTTGGCACGCATTGCTAACCATTAAGCTAACAATACGCTGGTTTTGATGTCATCTAAACTCCTAGTTCTATTCATTTTTTTACCATATGCATGAACCACTTCCGCCATTTGACAGTTAGTAGTGTGATCATGATGGATTTTTGACAGCTCTGTTTTATCATCAGAACTGCCTTTCCGTGTGCTCTCGGTTTTTGTTATTGCTTTTTTATACCAACAATTTCTGTTGATTTACGGCCTGTACATTTTCAAGTATTCATGAAACGAGCTCAAGGCCAAGAATAATAATTTTTCACTTTTGGAATTTTATGAAAATTATTATTGTTTTTATTTATTAATAATCATTTTAATTAATTATTAACAGTTTTTTGGATAGAATAGAGTAGGAAAAATGTTTAGAGACAACTGCCATAGCTTTTCTTATAGATCCATTTCGGAAGCTGCTAGACTTCACTCATCAGAGAAATTTTGGCACGCATTGCTAACCATTAAGCTAACAATACGCTGATTTTGATGTCATCTAAACTCCTAGTTCTATTCATTTTTTTACCATATGCATGAACCACTTCCGCCATTTGACAGTTAGTAGTGTGATCATGATGGATTTTTGACAGCTCTGTTTTATCATCAGAACTGCCTTTCCGTGTGCTCTCGGTTTTTGTTATTGCTTTTTTATACCAACAATTTCTGTTGATTTACGGCCTGTACATTTTCAAGTATTCATGAAACGAGCTCAAGGCCAAGAATAATAATTTTTCACTTTTGGAATTTTATGAAAATTATTATTGTTTTTATTTATTAATACTCATTTTAATTAATTATTAAAAGTTTTTTGGATAGAATAGAGTAGGAAAAATGTTTAGAGACAACTGCCATAGCTTTTCTTATAGATCCATTTCGAAAGCTGCTAGACTTCACTCATCAGAGAAATTCTGGCACGCATTGCTAACCATTAAGCTAACAATACGCTGGTTTTGATGTCATCTAAACTCCTAGTTCTATTCATTTTTTTACCATATGCATGAACCACTTCCGCCATTTGACAGTTAGTAGTGTGATCATGATGGATTTTTTCCTGAAATGTATTGAATGTCATTTGTAAATTGTGCTATGTATTCTAGATGTCGAATTTGTCGTGGTGATCTGTCTGTTTTTGAATTAAGAATTTGTGTTAAAGGTTTATGATCAGTGTAAATGGTGAATGTCCTAGCTTAAAGAAAATGTTTAAAGTGTTTAACTGAATTATAAATCGCTAAAAGCTCTCTGTCAAAAGTTGAATAATTCATTTCAGTAGGAGATAATTTAGGTGAAAAATAGGCGAGTGGTTCTAAAACATTGTTACTAACTTGTTGTAAGACTGCACATATTGCTACATTTGAAGCATCTACAGCAAGAGATAATTTACCGTTTTTGAGTGAGTAAAGTTTTCTGTGCAAAAAGCTGTTTGACATTTTCAAAAGCATTAATAGTCTTCTCTGACCAACTAAGTTCTTTAAGTTTATGTTTAGTAGCAAATGTTAACATTTCATGCAGAGGACCAAGTTCTGCTGCTAACATTTTCACATATCTATGGTAATAATTAACCATTCCTAAAAAGTTTTGTAATTTGTTTATAGAAACAGTTTTTTTGAAGTTGATTATTGTCTCAATACTTTCTAAGGATGGCCTAATTCCTTCACTAGAAATTTCATAACTTAAAAAATCTAACTTATTCGTTCCAAAGATACATTTCTAAGGTTTAATATTTAAATTATATTCCGCCAACCTTTCAAAAACAGATTTTAAATGTTCAAAATGTTGATCTTCGTCATCACTAGCAACAAGTATATCATCAATATAGACAAAAACAAAATCAAACCCAGAAAACACCTCATTTATAAAACGTTGAAATGTTTGTGCGCTGTTTCGTAAACCAAAAGGCATGCGTACGAACTCAAACATTCCAAATGGTGTAGTTATTGCTGTTTTATGAATGTCTTCTTCGGCCATGGGTATCTGAAAATATTTGTTTGGTTTTTAATTCAATAGCTAAATCATGTATATGGGGTAATGGATATCGATCAGGTATGGTAATGAAATTCAGTCTACGATAGTCTCCACATCATTTGGTCCTTTTTTTGGGACCAAATGTAAAGGAGATGCAGTATAAGAACTAGAAGGATACATATACCTGTTTTGACCAAAAATTCGAATTCTGTTTTTGCAATTTTAAATTTAATTTGATCTAGACGACGGGGTTTTGAGAACGGTAAAACTCCATTAGTTTCAGTTCTATGAACTGTTTGGTGTTGCACTGGTTTGGTGTAATCTGGTTCACAAGTTATTGAGGGAAAATCTTTTAAGAGATTGGTAAATTTATTTTCAGAAATTGGCATTTTGAGAGAAAATATATCACAAAATCCACTAGAGCCAGAAACTTTTAATTTGGTTTTAAGTTAGTAATTTCTTTATTTCTAATATCAACTAGTAAACCAAATTTCTCTAAAAAGTAAGCGCCAATTATTGGAGTATAAATATCTGGTAGTATGAAAGGAAATTCGATATCGCGTCTTAAACCTAGATCAAGTTTTAAAAGTTTTGTACCAAAAGTTTTAATTGAAGAACCATTAGCTGCAGCTAAATTAAGATCAGAATTTCTGTCATGAGATTTGTATTTAGAAAACGGAACTACAGAAACAATAGCACCCGTATCTATTAAAAAATTTAATTTATTAAATTTGTGAAAAATAAATAGGCCGCCGTGGTGTGAAGGTAGTGTTGCCGGCCTACCACACCAGAGGTCCATGGTTCGAGCCCTGGTACAGGTAACATCAAAAGTGATTTGAAAAAAGATTTTCAAAAACGGGGTCGCCCCTCGGCAGTGGTTTGGCAAACTCTCCGAGTGTATTTTGGCCATTACAGGCTTCTCAGCAAAAATTCGTGTCCTTTGTAGATGCCGTTCGGAGTCGGCAAAAAACTGTAGGTCCCACCAATTTGTAGGGAAAATTCAAATCGGCACACCACAAATTGGAAGAGAAGCTTGGCGCAAAAATCTCTTAGGAGGTTTATGATGATATACCTGTTGTATATCGCGCCATAGGGAGAGAGAAATAGGCGGCGTGAAGGTTTAACGTCACTTTCGCTACTAGCCACTGTCATAACGTGATGTTTAATTTAAAGTCTTTGAGTTTGTATTATAATTTGAGCTAAAATTACATGGTTTAATACATTTATAAGCGTTGTGTTTAAATTTTTGATGATACCAACAAATAATATTTTTATTTTGGTTATTGAAATTTCGAGGATTAGAAAAATTACGTGGTGTAGATCGATGTCGTTCTCTAGATCTAGATCGAATTTAAAGTTCATTTATATCTTCACTAATTTTATTTAAATTTTGAAACATGACAGTAGTTAATTCAGTAAAATTTTTAACACATTGTGTCAGGGCAATGTTTTCAGAACTATCTATTGCAGCAATTTTAGAAGATTGTTGATTATTAAATTAAAAATTTTATCTGCTAAAGTAATAATTTCATCAGTAGTTTTGTTGTTGCAAGAGATTAAATGAATCTGTATTTCTTTTGGTAATTTACTAATCCATAATTTAAAAAGAAGTTCTTAACTAATTATAGAATAAGAACTAATTAGAGAGGTCATTTGTCGAAATAATTCTGATGGAGAACGATCCCCAAGTTCTGTTTTAGAAATATGTTGTTCTAATCTTTTTTCTTCGGAAATAGAAAATCTATCAATTAATGCTTTTATAATAGTTTCATATTTATTTATCGCAGGAGGTGGATTAATTATATCTATAATTTTTGAAATGGTTTCTCGTTGAAGTGCAATTAAAATATTCTGATATTTTATATTGTCATTTTGAATGTTGTTTAATTGGAATTGTCCTTCAACGAGAATAAACCAAGTTTCAGGGGATTGTTCCCAAAAATAAGGCAACTTAACTGATTTTGAAAATGTAATAATTGTGTTATTATCTGGAAGTATATTATCAGTATGATTATTTTGTGTGAGGTTCAAATTCGGAAATGAGTTGTTGTTTTCGTTTTGAGTTTCTGTTGCTGTGAAACTTCTTGTATGAATAGGTGATCGAATCATTTTAGTTAACTGGAGAAAGAGTGTACACAATAATAAAAATTTAAATATTAATATTAATAAAAATAAATATTAAATTAACAATTTAATAAGAAAATTAATTAAAATATGTTAGAATAGATTATAATTTTGAAAATTTTATTATAAAATACAATTAATGGATTTTGATTTTAATAATTTCATTAATTATTCGTAATAAAATAATTTATTTTTATGTTTTTGTATTTATATAAATTGAACAAAAGATTTAAGAAAAGAACTTTTTAAATAATTAATTATTTAATCAAAAATTTTATAATCATTTTAAAATATGTTCACAATACAGCTCACCGAATTTTTTGTTGATTGTAGATGAAAGATATTATCAAAAATAAAAGACGTCTGTTTGAATAAAAGATGAAGTATTGGAAGATGTAATAAAAAATCCAGTAAATGCATATGTTAGTAGAAGCAATATTTATGTTTGTTGATTGATGGTGCGATAATAAATTCTTTCCATTAAAATATAGCAGTTGATTCATGCGATATTTGGATAAAGATGATATTTTGAAAATTGAATTGTATATTGTATCCGTTTTATTTATTGGATTTATTATATGTATGTTGGACCGTAGTGATCACTAGAATTTTTTTTTTTCTTTTGCTGGAGTTCACGCACGAAATATGTGGATGAATTCAACAATCTTGAATCTTCACAATAAATTCTCAGTTATGGTTATAAGTTCACATCAAATTCAAATTACTTATTTTTGCATATTCTTCTTTTCTTTTCCCATATACGTATTAAAGTTTCCTTCTAATATTTAGCAAAGTTTATTTCTTTTAATTACTCCTGGCAGGATCGCCAATATAGTTAATTATATTAACTATTTTAAATTAAATAATAATTTTATATTTTATGTCTCGATAGCTTCAAGTCAGAAAATTTTATTTTTGAAAGAACAAAAATTGAATTGAAAAATTTTCATTTTGATAATTAACATTTAACAACAATGAACCAAAAACCATTTTAAAAATTAATAAAGTAATATATAACGCAAGTATATAACCCTACATCAATATCTATCTCGAACCGTTTATGCAGTTACGTACTACCGTTAGGCGACTAAAGTTAATATACCTTGTGTGCGTAGCACTACTAGGTATAAAAAGTAGTTTTGCAAAGAGGCAAATTGGATTCTATAAGAGAGTTCAAGATGGTGAATTAGAAAGAGAACGTTAATCACCTTCTACTAATTACATCATGGGCGGGGATATTGTTGCTCACGTTTACCACGATTTTATGGTTTTTATAACACATTTAGTTTTGTCTCACAAATTTTGTATTAGTTAGTCTGAAAAGTGTAATAAAATGTGCTTTAATGGACCATGAAAAGAGTTGTTTTGCTTCATACATCAAATAACTAATATGTGGCCTTCATCAATAAAAGGTAATACAAAATTTAAAACTTGCAAGTAAAACTTTATTTAATCATGTTTAACGGAGGGACTTTTCGTGCTTTAGTTTTGCTGCACACTGTATATTACTTAATACGAGAGTAGGCAGCTTATCCCATCTTGGTGAAACGCAATGTCCCATCTCGTCATATATAATCACTGAATTGAGGCAATTGCAATCTCACTTGTCCTCACCTTTATCTGCGTCACTGTCACAATTCATATTTGTCGTTTGCCTTCCGCCGCACAACTCCACTTTTATCTATATTTTAATCTTTTTGAATTCGAATTAATTTTTCTTACAAAATTTATACTAAAACATTTTCCTAATGCGTCTTTTGCAAACTATCTTAAATTTTTTTTTATCTCCGCGGCACGTCCGTGGCTGCCAATCACATTTTAATTTTTGGATTTGGCCTGACATTGCACCCATCGCCATAGCGTTGGCGACTTCCAAAATTCCGCATAACGGGCACTGCCACAAATGGAAGAATCCCGTTTGTTTGACATGACTTGATATGGTGGTTGCCATGTGGCGCAATCCAATCGGTGATTGCCATCATGGCTCGGACTATTACCAGTTTTTTATTACTACCAAATCATGTAAAGGTATGGAATGGATGTCAAAAAAAATTCAAAAAAAAAAAAGAATACTGAGGTTATCTTTTTCATAGCAAATTAAATGAGCATTGGACTTTACGATTTACTTATGAAAATATGATAGCTGCTACTTTTAGGTTTTTTATTACGAGACAGAATGCATTTAGTAAGGTTTACCTTTTTTATTTTTTTCCACTTACTACTTTTATCAAAGTTAAATTTTCTGTATGGAACGAATTCAAAAAGAAGCTGAATATTAATAATGATTAATTACTCTATTGTTGAATTTACGATAGAATTATTTTTTTATCAAAATTAAATTATTTTCGAAGAACGATATTATACATGTTAGGAAGCATAAGTCGTAGTAGATTTGGGCTAATGTGCACTAAGTATTAGAATTACTGCAATTTTGGTCAAGTCCGAACCCTGAAGGCACGCTTCCGTTGGCGCGCAAAAGAAGAAGGTTCTGGACCATGCGTTTCGTGTGTTCCCTTGGTGGCCCGCGGTACCCCACGTTACTAGGTTTGGATAGGGGACACATGAAACTCCTTGTCCGACCTAGCCATTCACAGCAAGGTTACGCTCTACAGGTTCCGTTAAATAGAAATTAACGAGTATAATACGCGCCTTTAAAACCCATTTCGGCTAAAACCTTTTAACTCTTTACCGAATTGATAGTTAATTAATCGCTATTTGCTGCTGAAATTTATTCTGGAAATATTAATAAATTTTACTCGAGGTCGCAAGATTTTTATTGCCAAACGCTAAATTCCATCGGTCGAAACCGTGATGTCAAGCCATGTCAAATTCAAGGGTTAGTGCAGAGTTACCTGTGTCTCCTGCCCTGCTTAGGTTGGGATCTTGAAGATGTCTCTTCAAATTTGGGGGTTTCCTCTACATTTGGCACTTTGTTTGATTTTGTTTACTAGATCGTGTCTCAATACAAAAAAAAGTTGGATTGAGTTTTAGTGTCATATTTCGTAAATATGTTGTGTACTCGTGCTCTCTCCACCTGACTAAATACTCTAAATTCCATTATGAATACGAAATACCTTTTTGGATGCCAATTGCCCATTTCCCTTAATGCGACATTTCCGGGCAACCTGGGTTACCCAAAATTCAACTCTGGCCACACCAAAAACACACCGACCACTTGTTTGTCTGGAAAATAAAAGTTCCGTTATTGGCACCTTCCCCACTCTATGGGAATATTCAGTGCTGCCCCTCCAGAAAAATCAAAGAAATTTCCCAAAGCTATCGATTAGATGTCAAACCGGAGGGTGAATCCAAACTATTAACCTACCCAACCAACAGCTGTGAGGCGTTGTGGCGGCCATCTCCTTTATGCCGGTGTTAAGCTCAGTCCGTTCCTTTGGGTTAGAGAAGATCCCTAACGTCTTCTTTTAAAGATAAAATCCTTGTTTAGTTAATTTTAATACATATATGTTTTAGTTGATAATTCAATGATGTGTTTAGCTACTTTAAAGACGGCGGAGGTAGGTAACCACCACCAACCTTCCAAATGGCGAGGGTAGAAAAGCCCCCACCGTATATACCTTACCGATACCCTGCTCTAATAAAGGCCGCGGAGGTAGAAAACCACCACTAGCCCTTATATATATATATATATATAATATCCCTTGCATTATGCTTTATTTCTTAAGATATGTAAGGTGTGCTCTCTTTCACCTAGAATGCTCTCTTCACCTGCTATCATCTGTTTCTGTAATTATGTGTGACGTATGTTCTACGCTCTTTGATGCTGGTAGATTTGCTGCATTCCCATCGTTTGTGGTTATAACAATGCTTTTTTCGTCTCTGCTTTGTGAGATGTTCATTGCATTGCGTGTACGAACGCCTGTTTGCTTATTTGTTAGTCCTCCCATAGATGTTAGTTTGTATATTTTTATATTTGAGTTAATGAACTTTTGGTAACGGGCCGAAAATATTGTTTTTATAGCCATAGTAGTTGGCTCTGCAAATCTGCTTGGAATAACGAGTTGTTGTTTGTGCATAGTTAAACCTACATGAGGGTATCCGAAAAAATTTATTTTTAATAAAGATGTATAATGTTGAAATTCAACTATCATATAATAGTGATACAGAATAGAATAAATGTATGTATTGAAGCAAAACCGGTGGTTTTTGGTCCTCGCACTCTCCCTCACCTGCCGCAATGAGAGTTACCGTGACGAGGCCCATCCTCGTTATCCTCACTCTATACTTCTCGCCATCTACGTTCCGGTGGAACGTCAGCTTTCTTCGTCTCGCTCTCGCCTCTAGGACGTGCGCTTCTATATCGGCCACCAAAGTACTTGGGAGAGGGTATACTCCTGTTCGTTTCGTCCAGGTAACTTTTGATGACTTTTCGAGCCGCCGCTCGATCTCGCAGACCACGTCCTGCGAATCCCCTGCGTTGTTGTCGTCGGCTTTGTATTCCGTATCGCTTGCGATGAGGCTTAAAACATCCCTCCTCTCGGTCGGGGCACGGCCCTCGATAGCCTCGCATACATACCGCTTGGCTGGTGGTGTGTCTGACTCCCCGGGAGTTATATTATCATTGTAAATTCGTATTCTCATCTTAATGCGCCTCGTGTACTCCATGCACCTACGGCCTGGTGCTGCCTCGTCCTCCTGGCGGATTGACATCTGCCCTGCCTCGGCGGAGCCTCGCTGCAACTCGCCTCAATTTCGGAGGATATCAAGATTGGTGTCGCTTCTCGTACTACCTCGTTGTGGTCATTGTAGCAGTACGTATTGAGTCACCTTCGTCCAGGTGCCCAAACTCCTCCGTGCACTGGCTGTCTTCATCACTGTCACGCCCTTTCTCGGTTGGCACTGGACCCGCCGTATTTTTGTTGGTTCTTTCGCTGTTGTTGCCGCTTTCGCTGTTGGTGATCAACTCTCGCCTGATTCTTAGGCGGAGGGAACTATCTGCGGCACTTTTGGCGGTGTAGCGTTCGATAGCGCTTTTGTTCATAACTTATTACTTTTTGGATTACTTGCCCGTCGGCGCTTCATATCTATACTCGTCCTCGTCGATCTTCGAAATGTACATTTTCCTGCAGCACGCATCTTAACATTTGCCTGTAGGATGATTCCACTTTTTCCACATGCTTTGGCGTGTTTTGTTGGTGCGATTTTGTTGACGTTGCAGTGGGGTAGAGTATGTAAATTTATAGTGCCTGTGTATGCCAAGGTGTTAATGTACGGTGGCTTCTGTTAACTGTTCGCTGACGGGGGTTGCAACTGATATTCGCTTTGCTTCATGCTGAAATTGTATATGCTCCGGGTCTGTAACTTTACTTGCCATGCCGTTTTGCATCGCTCGGTCTGCCCTTGCTCTAAAACGAAATGTGACAAATTAAATAATTGTGTTGATTGGCTATGCTGTTGGCATATTCTATCGCCATCCCCATCCCTTTCTCCATAATTGGCTTGCCAGCGTACTTCTGCTATGTGCCACTGGTTCTGATTACGGGCTAAGACTTGTTGGTTTATGTCCGCATGCCAGACCCTTGGACCAATCGTTGGGTGCGCTAGCGCTGGTGAGCCGCATATGGCTAACGCGTTGCATCTTACTTGGCCTTGTTCGACAGAGACTGTTCGTGAAGTGGTTGCGCCTGGTGTTGCGGGTGATGGCGCGTGTGGTTTACATGCGCGCGGTGTCGGTGTCGGCGTGCGTTGCGTTGATGCTGTTTTAGTTGGTCGTCTAGTTTGTTCTCCGATGGGAACCACGGTGAAGCAGCCCCTCGGGGCTTTGCGAGACGCTTTCGACTTGTCTTCCTTAACCAATACTGAATCGCGTACGCTCCGTTGCCATTGCCTTCTGCGCAAGTTATAGTGCCGTGCTTTTTCCGCCGATGCTCGCTGCAGTTTGCGTCGTACCATCTCCTAAACCTCCTTCACCTTCGCTGACTTTTCACTTAGAGTCACTTTTTCTTCGCCTGTGCCAAACGTTTGCTCATCGTAGAGGGCGTTTGGGATTCTCGGCTCCCTACCCTGTACTATGAATGCTGGTGTCATTTCTGGCAACAACTTATGCCAAACTCGAGGCTCTTTCCTAGTGAATTGTGCTATCATCCTCTTGATGTTACGATTTGCTCTGCCTGTCGGATTCTCTTGCGGTGAGTATGGTGCAGTTAGCTGGTGCTTTATGCCAACCTCTTGCAAAAACTTCTTGAAATTCCTACTTATGAAAAACTTCTTGAAATTCCTACTTATGAACTGTGCTCCATTGTCAGTGACTAGAACTTTTGGCGACCCCTGCGGGTTAGGGGTTTAGAATATGCCCGAGGTAGGTATACCGGTCGTAAGAGGCGACTAACATGCACCAAGGTATTGACGTGCACCTCGATGGTTGATCTACGGTTATGATGCCTCTCACCTCTCATTACCCATCTCTCCTTACGGAAGGAGGGGTGACATGACCTAGAAGGTTCCACTGGTCATACCAAATTGCTACCGACAGTCGGGCATTACCGCAAGGGCCGAGGTCTATTGGTTACCCCTAAAACCTTCGGGGAGTGTTTTTGTCGTTACAACAAGATGTTTTGGCACGCCAAATAGGGCTAAACTCCTTTCCCTCATTCCTCTGATGAGATTTTCCGTCGTCGCTTTCTGTATCGCTATAATCTCTACCCATTTCGGGAATCTGTCCACGAACAGTGGTGCCATTGTATTACCATGTTTCGAGAGCGGAAGTGGTCCCACGAAATCTGCACAAACAGATTCGAAAGGTTCGTCAGAAATCTGCGTGAGCATCTTACCCGCATCTTGTTGCTGGCTGGGTTTATTGACTTGGCATGCGTGGCATTGTTGCACGTACTTCCGTACGTCTCTGAACATCCCAGGTCAGTAGTACCACATCACTGCACGCGCGATGGATTTCCGTATACCCAGGTGTCCTGCGCTCGGTGTGTCGTGAACTCGTTGAACACTCTTCGCCTCTCCCATATCGGCACGCATAACTTCCACGATACCGCATCCTCGCCATCCATCTGATTCGCTATTCGTCTGTATAACCTACCTTCTTCTAGAATGTAGTCAGGAAACTTCTCCGGGCGCTTCGATACTTCTGCCATTTTCGACGCTTACTATTTGCAACTAATACCATCCTCCTGTCGTAACACTGCGTTACAAAAACGAGCTTTAGTTCTGTCCTATGAACCAAATATACTTTTTCGGGGTGGTAGCCAAGTTGTTGGCACAGCGTACTTTATTGTTGACCTTCCATCGGTAAACTTGCATAAATTTCTATAGCAATAGTCGCACACGACTAAGAAAAAAAAATTCTGACATGTACATGAAAATCGCCGATACACGTGTATATTTATTTTTTTCTCCCCTTTCCGAAAAAGTATATTTGGTTCATAGGACAGAATGTGTGTAACGCGGTGTAATCCTTCTTAGCTGTTCCCCCACGGGCCGCCTCGAAAGTGCCACCACGTTTATCTTGCCCTTTCTATATTGTCGAACGAGTACTGCTGCAGCTCGAGCGCCCATCTAGCTATTCTACCTGACAGACTTTCGACAGCGTTCAACCATTTCAAGGCTAGGTGATCGGTGATAACCGTGAAACTATATCCCTCCAAGTACGGTGGCAATTTTCTAACTGCCCAAACTATGGCTAGGCACTCTTTTTCCGTCGGTGAACAGTTTCTTTCGGCTTTATTCAGCCGGCGGCTTGCGTATGCTCTGACTCGCTCCTTATCGTTTAATCCCTGCGCGAGAACTGCGCCGAGGCCTCGAATGCCGCCTGTTGCTCCTCGGGATATTTCCATCTACTTCCCTTCTTCACCATAGACGTCAGTGGATGAGCAATTCGCGAGAAATCGGGTACGAATCTCCGGTACCACGAAACTACTCCCAGAAACCGTCGTAACTCTCGTGTGTTGTGTGGTGGGCTTAATTCTTTGATAGCTGCAACTTTGTCAGGGTCCTTATTTATTCCCTCTTCACTGACGACCTGACCTAGATACCTCCAACTTTTCTTGAAAAACTCGTACTTCTCCGAGTCAATTTTTAAATTTGGTCGCCTTAGTCGCTGGAAAATTTCCTTATGATGCCCTATTTTCTCTTCCAATATGGTACTAGTGATGATTATGTCATCAAGGTAAGCGAAGGCGTGTGGTTCTAATTCTGGTCCAATAACACCATGGAGCGCTCTCTGAAACGTGGCCGGGGCGGAGTGTAACCCAAACTGCATTACTTTCCATTAATACAGTCCTCGCTCGGGCACTGCGACCGCTGTGAATTGCTTACTACTCTCTTCCATCGGAATTTGACAATAACCATTCTTGAGGTCTAGACTACTGATAAAACGAGTGCTTCGTAATCTATCTAGAATGTGCTGTATTCGAGGTAGCGGGTAGGCATCCGGTACAGAACGAGCGTCGAGTTGTCGATAGTCGACACAGAGTCTCCACTTGCCGTTCTTCTTCCGGGCCAGAACGATTGGTGCGCTGTGTGATATCTCGATGCAACCGTTTTCGCTCAGTTCGTCGATCTAATTATTTATAATCTCTTTAATCTTTGGATTCTTTGGAAAATATCGTTGTTTGATCGGTCGATCATCTCGAATCACTATCTTGCGGGTGGCAACGTTGGACACGCCGGACATCTCTTCGAGCATCTGTAATTCACACTTTAGGAAGTTACTCACCGCAGTACTCTCCACGGACCTGCTTTGTTCACGCCGCTCATCTTCCTCAACACCTGTGTTATCTCCGTTATCCACCATGGTTGTACATGTTACCGTCTCCCGCTTCCGATCTTCCGCTTGTAATGTTATTGTTTCGTTGCCACACCTCAGCTCGAACTTAGCCTTTGCCAGATAGTCTGCTTATGTACATACGTATTTATTTTATTTTATTTATTTTATTTATTTATTGCAAAAGATTAGTACAATAAGATCCTCGATCTTTTATAGTACAATAAAAATGTAAATATAAACAATAATAGTAACAAAAAGTAGTATACATTAATTTATAATAAGTATAAATAATTAAAAAGCATTATATGTAGGAATTTTGAACTGCAGGTACATTTGAGGAAAGCAAAAACTAATGGATAGACTTGTATATAACGACTAGAAGACAGATTTATAGATAGCGAAGATAATAATGTGTAAAAATAAATTTTAACTAAAATAGGTATAAAGAACCCTCTTAAAATTGCTTTTATTTAGACTACTGCGAATGGAAACTGGAATAGAGTTCCATGTACGAACAGCATTTACGAAGAATAGCCGTGCAGATGACAGGTAGTTGTAAGTTGGTACTATCAGATCAATAATTCGCGCAGACCTGGGGAATATCAGTTTATCATATAGGTAGCTTGGCTCCTTATACAGAATGAGTCGGCAAAGGAAAATACAATTTCTAGCTTTGAAGTAATCTGCAATTTCACACCCTAATAAATGCGATTTCCAACTTGATATATAATCAAACTGAGATAACCCAAACACATAACGCGTAACGTGATTAAAGGCAACATCAATTTTGTGCGCAGACTGTGAACTCAGCTTGCTATACACAAGTTCAGAGTAAGAAATGATCGGCATGATTAATTGTATAGCAAGCTTTCTCCTAACATTTATGGGTGTATAAATTGCAGACATTCGTAGGTTCCTAAGGATATTGTATACCTTACCAACTACGGAATTGATATGATCATCACACGTTAATGTTGAGTTGATAATGAACCCAAGATTGGTCACTTTGGTTACCAGTTTGAGAGATTTGTCTGCGATGTATAACGGTGGAATATTTAAAAAATTTATTCTTTTCTTAGAAATAGGTAGTACATATGATTTATCTCCATTTTGAAGTGTGTAGGAGGGGAGGCGGGGGACATACTAGGCGTGAGGGACGGATGCGTTTGCCTAGGTGGAGGTAGGCTAAGGCCTAAACTATGTCGCAGTCTAGAGTTGACAGCGCCATGGCCGATGTTGTCTGGCGTGGAGGGCGGCTGTGTACTGCAACAGGGGGCTATGAACGAATCCATTAACCACCTGAATTGGCTGAAGAGGAGCGTGTACTTCCGAGGGAGACTAGAGTCATACTAGCACAACTTCGCTCTGGATATTGTAATAGGTTAAACTCTTACTTATGCAGACTGAACCCCAACATACCAAATACATGCCCTGCATGTGGTATGACCCCTCATGATACCATACATCTCTTTTCCTGTTCAGTTGAACCCACTCTTCTAACACCCACATCACTCTGGTCCAACCCTGTGGAAACTGCGCATTTCCTCGGACTTCCGTTAGAAGAGCCTGATGACAATTTAGAGTGATCGAGCCCATTGGGCAGGGCGAAGCACTGTTAACAACAACAACAACAACATTTATCTCCATTTAGACATAAGTCATTTCTCCTGGCCCATTCATATATGGATGATAAGTCATTATTTATCTTAGAGCATACTTGAGCCGTCTGCTCGTGGTTTCCGGATAAGTATAGCTGGACATCATCAGCATATGCATGCATATGTACATGCTGGCAGGCGGAAAATATGTCATTTATGAACAGACTGAATAAAAGCGGACCCAGGATTGATCCTTGAGAAACCCCAGCAAGTAATGGTTTTAGACCAGAAACTTCGGAGCCAACTTTGACACGTTGAGATCTCCCAGTCAAATAGCTCCGGATAAGACGCGTTGCAGAATCCCCAAAACAAAAATAGCTTTTTAACTTCCAGCAAAGCAGGTTATGATTCACGGAATCAAAGGCTTTCGAAAAGTCGAGTAAACATAATAAAGACAGCTGATTTTTGTCAAAAGGACCTCTGATATCGTCTAAAATTTTTAAGACAGCCGTAGAGCAGCTGTGGCTTGATCTGAAGCCTGACTGATATGGGGATAACAATTCGAATTTATTAATATGTTCATGCATTTGTTCGGACAACAACATCTCCAATACCTTTGACAAACCAGGCAAAATGCTAATCGGCCGATAATCACTCGGAAGGCACGCAGTCTTGTTTTTAGCTACAGGTCGCACCGTAGCAACTTTCCATGTTTCGGGGAAGCAAGAGGTTGTTATACTATGATTAAGGATATGGGTGAGGGTAGGCAAGATGTAGGGCGCGATTATTTTCACAAATTTTATAGGTATGTTATCCTCACCAATAGCATTCGACTTAATCTTACCATGCCAAATCAGCTTCTGACACTGCTTTAAATTCAAAGGCTTCCCGAACAAGTACATCAGTAGAAAGAGAAGTTGACGAGCAAGTATTAACACAAGAAGAGGGAGCACGACGAACAAATGCATCATTCAGGACTTCAGGACTAAGGGTACAATCAGGACTATCACTCACGTGTACGCGAAGACTTTTTAGGTTACGCCACAGAACACGATTTGGCAACGACATATCTAACATTCTACTGTAATACTTACACTTCTCTCGCTTTATAAGTGCAGTGGTCTCATTTCGGACAAGCCTGTATGCATTCCAATTGGCTTCACTACGATTCCTTTTCCAGCGGGAATATTGCTTATTTCGCTTCATAATCATAGCTCGAACCGATGTATTGAACCAAGGGCAAGAGGAAGATCTACCACGATGTGTTCGAAACGGAACGTGAGTCGTATATAAACCTAGGATAGTTTCATTCAAGAAACAGAGTTTTTCATCGAACGAACGCAGAGTCCAACAAGAAGACCAATTGATTGTGGATATATCACATATAAGACTATTTATGTCCAGCATTCGATAATCGGGCGAGACTGATGTAGTAGGAACCGCATTAAAGTCCCTGAGATTAATATCAATTGCACAAAAAATTAAATCATGGTCCGAGATGAATGACATTTGATCAAACTTTAAAACAATAGACCTGTCAGACACAATGAAATAATCAAGAAGGCTGGGACAGCAGTTTTGTCCAAACCTTGTTGGGACAGACACATTAACAACATCAAGACCAACACTGGAAACATAATCGAACAAACGGCAGCTATATGAGTCACTACAAAGCAGATTTATGTTAAAATCACCACAAACAATAATCTCGGTATAATTAACAGCGACAGAGGACAACATTGTAAAGTATTCACTGACATCACAGCACTTATGAGGACTATAGACACACGACAGAAGGACTTTGGATAATGAACTAGACACTTCAACCAACAAATGCTCTGTAGCGTTACCAGACATTCCTGATAGTAACCGCGTTTTAAGAAATTTTTTACAGTACATCGCGACACCACCACCCTTCTTAGCTTTCCTATCCTTCCTATATAGTCCGTAACCCTCCATGTCAAAATGAGCGTCCAAAACTTCAGGTCTAAACCATGTCTCAGAAACACATATAATATCGATACAAGACGGCTCAAATACTGCTCTAATTGTATCCATCTTCTCAGAGTTCAAACTGCGCGCATTAAAGTGTACAACATTTAACCCATTATGACGCCTGCAGAGAATGTTTAACAAAGCAAGACTATTATCTTCAATGTTGTACGCATTTCTGCTGTTGCCGGACATTTAAAATAGTGGAAATAAAAGCAATTTTAAGGTGATAGAAAATAAAGCAAAGGACAAACGTAGATGATTAAGACTACCTAAACTGCTCCAGGTCCTCTTCGCATAAAATTGTAATTGGTTGCTTGGCCTTATCATTGTCATCTCTAACATGAACACAACCTCGAAGGGTGAATGCAGCCTGCAGCTTACCCTCACGCTCATGAAATTTACCTTGAATTCCAAGTGGCGCCAATGGTACAGCGGTTTTCAGACGCCTGCGATAATCACCAAAAGCACGTAGAGTTCGATTTCTGTCCAGAGGTGAATGAAATTTGATCACAATCGCACAGTTGACGCCCGTGTGTGAGGGCTTTACCCGAAAGATGTCTCTTATTTGAGGAGACTGAAAGTCGATTGAGAGGCAAATAAAGTTGAAAATGCCTTTCAAATTTTCTACTTTTTTGAACGGGGCACCGAAAGCGACAGCGTCTGCAGCAATGTCAGGAGTCGAGCTCCGTTGCAGCTCTTTAGATAATACCGCTTTCAATTTTTCTAAGTCGGATTCAGACTTATGCGCCCTCTCCTTTAGTGAAGAAATACGCATCGACGATTCAGCTAAAGCATTGGTGAGCGATAAGATCTCCTCGTCGATCCGTTTATTTAATTTATTCTTCACCTCAGAAATCTTTAGAGAGACGCTCTCAACGAGTAGTTGCAGCTGATCTGTTTGCTGCTGCACCTTCACCTCAACCTCCTTTAGCTTGTTAGTTTGCTGCTGCACCTTCACATCAATCTCCTTTAGGGCACTATACACTACTGCAAGCGTTATAACTCCGCTATCATCCACTTTAGGGTTTTTTTGGTACTGAAGGGGAACCTTTACTTAGACGACGTTTAACTCCAGCCTGGCCAGTGGATGACATAATACACAAGCCGCGCAACAATTAAAATAATTGACAATCGACTGGCAACTCTGTTCACCGTGCACAAAGAATGTTGATTTGTCACTTGCTTTGGTCGTCTTTCGCTTTTGTATTTGGCGCAATAATAAGGATTTGTATGTATGTATGTATGTTAAAGCTGCACCAAATTTGTTTTAGACTTTGTTTGATGTAGAAAATCAAAACCACATACATGTATCAATGTGCGCTGAGCCAATATAAACCTTAGTGAGATTTTTTTTTTCCACCATTTACTCAGAATAACAGTTTGTTAAAACGTAAAACTCTAATGTTTTTCGGTAGACAATTGATTTCGCGACCACTTGCTAAAATTTTCACAAATATATGGTTATTTCTCTGCCAGAAGTTGAAAGTTTTACTCAGAACAGCCCTTGCTTGCCACCTCCGGCAAATCTGTCGAATCAGCTGTTATGAATTTGACAAAAAATTATAAACAAAATGCGAGCAATTTATTTGAATTTTATTGGTAATCTCTCATCTCTACTTTATTTTTAACATTTCCCGGCATTTGTATGTATCATATATTCAATTTCAATTTTATTTCTAAAATATTAGTACAGTAAGATTTACATCTCTTTTTGCACAACAGAAAAATAACACTCAGATCCAAATAAAAAAAATAGTTAAAAATAGTTAACGATATTTAACGATAAATTAAATCAATCAATAAATATATTAAAACACGTAACAAAAAATAAGTAAAAAGTACATTATGTAAGTGGTTCAAGAACATAAATTTAAATGATATGAAGGTATACTAACTTTAGTCGCCTAACGGTGGTACGTAACGGCATAACTTATATGTATCAAAATGTTCAGGAGGAAAAAAGAAATTGATTAAGTAATTAATGAAGTTTCGTACGCAGGTTCCTTGGCACTCATCTCCGAGCGCTATTTATATATTTATTAACAAAAATGGACGACATCGGTTAAGGTCCAAGCCCACTTCTATACGGAAGATTTTTAAAAGGATTATAGATATATTTAATTGGCAATAACTTTGAGTAAAATAGCTTTATATCATTTCTATTTCACTTTTAAAGTATCCGTGAACGAAGAAACTCAAAAAATATAATATTTCGCAAATGGGTCCGGCCCCGCCCCTGTTATAGTGGATTATTCCACAAAACTTTTTATGCCATAACTCCGGCAAAAATTGATTTATCAAAACGATATTTGGCAGAAATATTGAATATGTAAAGGTAACTGTTTATTGTAAAAACGAGCAAAATCGGTTAGCGGTCACGCCCAGTTTTTGAACATAGTTTTGAAAAATTTGCTTGTAAAATGTTAAACGCGATATTTCTATAACCATGCAAGCCATATCAATAAGATCTTGCACACATAATAAGCTTCTTAAGCAAAAATCAACCAAAGAAAAATTTTATTTAAGTTCTGCTATTTTCAAAGGCGATTGCTTGTAGTTTCAACTAGATATCTCAATCAAAATTGGTCAGCTGCTTCTCAAAAGTGCGTGGTATACTCCCGCAAAATATTCGGGCAAGTAGTTAGTACCCCACTGCAATGAATAAGCTATATATCTTTTTTGATTTGCATACCTTTCATGAACATGAAATGTTTGTAAGTATGAGAAGAAGAGATGGGACCATCGATAGGTGTACGGAAATAATCAGGACGATGAGCTGAGTTGATTTAGTCATGTTCGTCTGTCTGTTTGTCTGTCTGTCTGTTTGAACGCAAGTTTTTCAAACATAAAATGTGCATGTATTGGTAATTTGAAAAAGTGTGGTTAGCAGTGTTCGGCAGGGAAGCTATTTATACACAAATAAATTAATTTACCCCTCAAAACTCATAACAGAAGTGTTTTTATTGAAAACAATCAGCTGGCTTCATAATACGAACTGGAAAGTATTAAAATAGACCTGCGTAAATTGGTATGCCATGATAGAATCGCCAACCAACTTAAAGATACTTTAGACCACAAATAAAAAGTATATAAAAGTTGACGGTTCAAATTGCAAATCAAATTGATTTCTTATTTGAATGTGGATTTGAAATCAAAAAGGATTCGAACTCACGCAACTCTGTGCTGTGGCAACGATATTGTGGCAACTTGGTGCTCAGCGATGGTGGCAATGGCGCTGATCCAAATATATAACCCGCTGTGTTTGTCTTTTGGCATCCCGGTAACAATCTGCATTCTCTTGTATGTGCATACGGCTCCGTGAGAGCCTCGTTTGCTGGTGCCCGCTAGGATAGTTTCTTAATTCCACTTGTACTCACCTTTGTATGGGTGCTGCTAACTGGGCATTTCGTACGCTGTTTCTATGGTTGCTACCTGCTTTAACAGGCTGATAGTCAATAATTAAATGAAGATCGTCCCCACCGGTTTCCACCTTCAAAATTATAACCCTACCTTGCACTACATCGGATGACTTTCCGATGCTGCTGTTTGTCGTCAGGGAAAAGGGAACGCCTAAGCTATCACAGTTGGCTGCTGTTCGGAATTGACATCTCCTATTCGCTGATGTGTCTGAAGCAGGAAGCGTGCCGAGCGCAGGGTTACCGGACAACTTTTCAGGTACGAGACACAGGGTGACCGCAACAACCCTCTCAAAAATTGTGACCAACAAATAGTTTGCTTCGGTAATGAAGCACACCTTCGAGCATTGACAGAAGATAGTGGGATGGGGTATCTACAGACGCATATCCATGCCATTACCCGTTTAAAGTGATGGACAAAGAACTGGTTATTCAAACTTTTTAATTACTTTTAAATGGTTTCAGGTCTTAATTTTCCGCACCGGGATTGTGATACTTGGGAACGAAATGCGTCTTTGCATACATTTCTTGATACTTTTCGTGGCCCCTAAGTTCCCTTCATTTAGTATGTGCTTTTCTGTTGTTGAAAAAAGTTAATTAAACCATTTCTGTGGTTCTTGTCAAGGAGTCGGTATCAGCAACGAATATCACCAATTTATTAATTTTGGAAATAGCGATGCTATTTTACTGTTTAACGTACACCAATTAAATACCAACATCTTATTTCTGCAATTTGAACAGCTGATTGAACTTTTCACCTCAGAAAGCATTGTTGATATCATGGACATAGTTGCTACAAGGCCAATGCGGTTGCTTCAATTAACTTCCCAAGGCGACATCTACCATTTAGCAGCTACGCGAAAAATGCCTTTCACATGTTTCATTACATTTATAAAAAATTCAGATAGGTGGCAACCCCGTAAGAACATCCTTTAGATACTCATCAGTAAAGATATTCTGGTTGTTTGTATGAATAATTTTACTTACCAACAATAGTGGGGCTTCTCAAAAAGGGATTTTAAAAACGTATTTTGCTAATACAAAGAAGTTTATTATTTTTTGTTTTACTGGTAACCAGGCGCGGATCCAGAAAATATTTGTTGGGGGGGAGACCCAAATTTTTTTTTATTTTGAGGGTAAAATGAAAATTACAAAATTGCAGTTTCATTTTGTCTCTAGTAGGGGCGCAAACCAAATTTATCAAAACCTAGAAAAAAATACCGGACCCCCGAACCACCCCCCTTTTATACGCGCCTGCTGGTAACAAAGTTCGAATACACATACACAATTACTGCTTGGTGGCTGCTCAATAAGTTTTCACCGTATTTAAGTCAAGTCTTTACAAGATTTCTTAATGAATTGTATGGGTAGAGGCTGTCGATTGTTATCAAATTCTCGAGAAGGAATAGGGTCATATGGGTATATTTGTCGGTTAGTGCTGTATATATCGGTCAACATTCTACGATTTCTTCTTTATTTTTCAAGATAGAATTATTCATAAATTTTTATATTTAATACACATGAAATCTTAGCCAACACTTCCTTCCATACCATGTTCCGAGTACGTCTCTAACTTTCTTTCGGAAGCATTATTTTTAACGTATTTGGTCGCTTAACTCTTGAAAACGCCACATATAACATACCATGCATGACCATCAATACATTTAGCTCCACTCGGACAAACGCAAGAGGTACACCCTAGAGGCCCCTTGGATGAGTGTGATTCTCGGTACATGTATTTCTTTGCCGGATTTTTTTGTGGAACAAAAGTGGAGAGCCTACTTAGAAATAATTTTTCTTAATACGCAGGAAAATACCTTTCGTTTGATACCCATATTGGCATATTTCATTGCATTTAAAAAAAATCTGATTGGTGGAAACTGCGTAAAAATATCACACATGGCAACACCTAGGTGAGAATTCGTAGAATATGGTACCCTATGTACATACCAAATTTCATAAAAAGCAGTGTTGCTATTGTGGAGATATTCTGAATATAAAAATATACACGAATAGCTTGTTAAAAGTTATAAGACATAATAAGCCCAGGTGGCAACAATAAGTGCATCCCTACTTACAAATATTTTATTTTTAATGCCCAGGAAAATATCTTTCGTTTGATGCTCATATTGGCTTATTTGGTTTCATTTAAAAAAAATTCATATTGATGGCAGCCCCGTAAAAACATCATATTTGGCAACACCTTGGTAAAAATTATTAGAATGTAGTACACTATGTACATACCAAATTTCACCCAAATTGAGCGGTTTTCGAGATAGTCTCGATATACAAACATGCAAATATATAAGAATAGCTCGTTTAAAGTTATAAGATAATAATAATTTAATTTTATGTGTCGTTTTTACAGACATTAATACAAAATCTTTTGAAGGTTATTCTGTGAAGCTAAGGCGCTCATCTTGGAGCAGTGAACTCTTAACAAATTCATATTTTTTTTGCGATTCTTCATGTGTTAAGGTTAAACGTTGTTGTACCATTCGTTTATGCAGCGCAATAACGTGGGCTTGTTCTACAAGTTTCTCGTAGCTGAAGTTGTCCAATTGATCCTGAAATTTTTCTTGAAATCTGTTCAGTGATTTGCCTTTTGTGGTGAGCTATAAGAGGATAGAGTGAAATCAATCAGGGTTAGTGTACATACATTTTTCTTACATCATCATACTGCCGTTGAAGATCATTCAAAAGTCCCACAAATCGCATTTTAAGATCATTTAGACATGCATTGAAAGCTGCATATGACTCCTTATACGTTAATAATCTATTTTTGTAAGGAACTAAGTAAGGTGCTAGGAAATCAGCTGGTTTTGTTGACATATCAAACTTAAGGGCATCCTCTTCAGCAGCCTGAAATATAACATACTTTTTTTAATTAAATATCATAGTAGTGGATGCACATTTAATAAACAATTCATGTTATTTGAATAATCTATACTATATATAAGTATATAAAATTCAAAAGGAGTACAAACTCTTAAAGTATGTAAATACAGTGACTGACCCCAACGATGTGCTTCATTACCCAGTTGAGTTTCTTAGCTTCTTGAATCCATGTGGTATACCTCCACATGACCTGAAACTTAAAAATAGTACACCAATAGTCCTTTTGCTTAACCTTAAGCCTCCCGATTTGTGTGATTGTACGCGTCTTCAAGTCATACGTTTTTTCCCCACCTCATAGAAGCAAAATTTTGACAACCCGGCAACGGTTGAAAATACGGCGATACCAAGACTACCAAAGGTCCCAACGGATTTTCCATTTACCTTTAAAAGTGTCCATTTCCCAGTTAAGGCATGCTTCACGATTTAAGGCAAACCTCAGTGGCATAGTGAGCTTAACTCGAGCCTGGTGCACAATACTTGTTTAGCTCATCCTTACCCTCAAATTCGAAACCACTGGGTCCGGTCTTAACCATTGCTTCTCCGAAACCAGTTGAGATAAGAGACTTAATAACATCGCTTATTGCAGCTATACCCATATTGTAAGGATAGATTTTGGGTCACCCTGGTCCACATATTGGGCGATAACTCCGAAACCGGTCGAGATAACGAATTAACCCAGATATGCCCATTGCAGGCAAGTAAAGATTTTCAAAATACTTTGCAGTTATATTTGGCCAAAATTACAATAAAAAGACATTGTTGTTGTGGTTTTATAAAAATTTATTTGAAAAAATGGATTTCAGAGTCGGCCTATATATAGGACATTGGGCACATAGCATACTGCCAACGGGTTTGAATTTATTTGGTGTGATATGTAACAAAACATCTCACGTGTAATCCCACTTCGAATTTTTGGCACCTAGTTGTGGTTTTCTGATGACAAGCCACACATCTGGTTTGTTTCTCTTGTGATATTACAAAATCTGTCAAAGCGCAATTCTTCATTACTATCTCTCGAATTATGTCCTTTTTGGTAAACCTTACCTTTTTTATTTTGGCAGAGTAAGGTTGTCGCAATGCTTCTTCGGAAAGATAATTGGTTCATTGTGCGAACATAATTGTTATGTCTCTGCCAGGCATTTTGTGCTACCATATTTATATCCACAAAATCTTCATATCCAGAATCTTCATCTGTAACGTCTTCAGTTGCATTTGTGGGAGGAAACAATGTAATGCAATCGGTTGTTAAACTATCATTCTCCAAAAATTTTCATGTAAAAAAAATCCCCTGAAAAAATATGAAGTATAACTACTATATGCCCAATGTCCTACATATAGGACAATCACATTTTCGCTAATAGTACAAAAACAACAAATGACAGAAATCAACAAGACATGCTATATCACTTAGGTTAAACGTTTTATGATTGATTAGAAACAAAATATTTAGTTTATTAATTATTAGTTAAGAAAAATTCTACTTACCGTGCAAACGTAACGCCATATTCCGACATTTTAAAAAACTGTCAGGTTTATGATTCAATAACACGAAAATTATAGAAATGCTAACCCAGCGTACTGTCGACCGCGATCTACTAACAAATGCTAACTTAATAAACAAAATAAACGGTACATAAAAGCACGTACCGCGCTATGCAAGCACAAATTTGGGCGTCCTACATGTAGGACATTGGGCATATCTGGGTTAAAGGATATCTTAAATTTTAGGGCAGACGTGAAGTGATGCAAGTTCCAGTCAGAGAGACAAAAGCTCTAAAAGCTGTTGATTTGGATTCCATTGGCTCAATAATGATCCGTCCTATACATTTTTTTTGAATATCTGCAATCGACCTGCTACAATTTTATTATATGTAGAGATTAACACTCATTATATTACTCTGGGACTAAATTTAAAATCAAATTTGATCAATAAATTATAATACAATAAAAAACAATTAAGCCATTTATTGTTTTGGGGACCACTTGGCGCCCCTTTGTGAGTAGCGCCCGGGGCATGATGGCACCCCATTTGCTCTCTCACTATGCCACTGGCAAACCTACAATGTTGTCGGGATTCTTTACAAACTGTTTACTCATGGCCATCAACATATATGTGGCAATTTCACACGGGTACAACAGGCAATCAAATTTTTTTAATTCCCTCGTATGGAAGTGCAACGCTAAATGTGTTTTTACCAGGGACCGTAACTGTTATGAGATTTATAATAAAAATGTATCATTATTTTTAGATTTTTTTAAATAAAAATCAACAATAATAGGTATTTTGAAGTTTTTTTTTTTTTTTGATAAGGGATAATGTTAGTTTTTTTAGTTTTGTTTTCATGATCGAAAATAAAACTCATGTTTGAGTTTGGTTTTTTTGACGAAAATAAAACTTATTCCTTTAGCGATTTTTATCCTTCAAGAATAAAAATTAAATTTTGAGCTTTAACTTTTTTCACGGATCGAAAAACTCAAAAAGCCGTTGCACCTTTTAGTCAAGTAATTGATCATAAATATTGGTTGGTATAATCTCGTCAACATATTTACTCAATAGTTAAAACAAGTTAATTTAATTTCTCTCTACCACGTTCATATACTTTCTTATAATAAGTATCTTTTAATATATACTTTAAATTTAAAGTAAATTTTTACATGCATTTTTTTAACATATCTGTGTACAATATTTATAAATTTATATCGGAATGCTGCCCTCTGATACAAAATTACTCAGAAGGCAAAGCGAAGCGCGCCAGGTAAAATATTAAGTATGTCTTTAATATCAATTAATAAAGCCTCGGATGTTGACGATTTGAGGGCATAAACATTGAATGTCCGCACTCTTTTTTTTTTGTTTACTTGGCGTTTCGAACGGACCTGTTTTTTTCGAGCGGAATAGAAAAGTTTAAATATCTTGCACTGGGGGTTTTAATTAGCCTAAAAAATAATTAAGTGATTAGCAGCAGCAAGCAGGTGGAGTGCTTCGCTTAAGTAAATTAAGTGTGCTTTAAAATTAAACAAAATTCTAAATAAATATTTGCTTATTTCGTGCCATCAAAGAAAATATATTTGCTTGCTCAGTTAGTGTAACTGTGAAAGCAGAAAACAAAGCGAATAGAGTAAATATGGATAAGTGCAACCTATAAGGGGGAGACAGGTGTAAGATGTGAAGGTGTGTGTGGTAAAATTTACCATGTGTATCTATAGATGATTATGTTGTCCGGTCTTAACCATTGTTTCTCCGAAACCAGTTGAGATATGGGACTTAATCACATCGCTTATTGCAGCGATACCCATATTGTACCAATAGATTTTGGGTCACCCTAGTCCACATATTGGTCGATAACTCCGAAACCGGTCGAGATAAGGGAATGGAGGCTTACCCATATCTAAGATTTATGTGTGATGGATGTATGATGTACATTTCGAATGTTGACGAAGCACTTAGAGAAATACTCTCAATATCCCAAACAAACAAAATAAAAAGAGCAAAAAGCACAAATTGAGAAAATGTTGACCGATCACAAGAATGAAATCAATTCATCCATAATCATAACGAAAGAGAAATGAAACAACTAAGGAAATCTAAGTTCGGGTGGAACCGAACATTATATACCTAGTAGTGATCTATTATGGCAACAGACGGACAGACAGATAGACGTATCGAGAGACGGACATGCCTACACTGACTCAGCTCATCGTGCTGATCATTTAAGTGAACTTTTCTCTTCTTCTTCTCATACTTAGATACAATTAATGTTTATGAAAGGTATGAAAATCAAAAAAGATATACAACTTCGCTTTTGCAGTGGGGTATTAACTATTTGCCCGGATATTTTACTTTTCATCCTGAACGTTTTGATATACATATTTATTATATATCTCGATTCGTTTATGCCGAATGAAGTAATATACTTTCTGTGCGTAACAAAAATATATATAACAAGTAAGGAAGTCTAAGTTCGGGTGCAACCGAACATTATATACCCAATTTACGCAGGTCTATTTTAATACTTTCAGTTCGTATTTGCGTTCAAACAGACAGACGTACAGACAGATAGACGTATCGAGGGACGGACATGCCTACACCGACTCAGCTCATCGTGCTGATCATTTAAGTGAATTTTCTCTTCTTCTTCTCATACTTAGATACATTTAATGTTTATGAAAGGTATGAAAATCAAAAAAGATATACAACTTCGCTTTTGCAGTGGGGTATTAACTACTTGCCCGGATATTTTACTTTTCATCCTGAACGTTTTGATATACATATTTATTATATATCTCGATTCGTTTATGCCGAATGAAGTAATATACCTTCTGTGCGTAACAAAACTAAATATAAACAAGTAAGGACGGTGCTGTCCTCGGCTGTGCCGAAGGCTTTATACCTTTCATGAATACGTGCACAGGTAACATCAAAAGTGATTTGAAAAAAGTTTTTCAAAACGGGGTCGCCCCTCGGCAGTGGTTTGGCAAACTCTCCGAGTGTATTTCTGCCATGACAGGCTTCTCAGCACAAATTCGTCTCCTTTGTAGATGCCGTTCGGAGTCGGCAAAAAACTGTAGGTCCCACCAATTTGTAGGGAAAATTCAAATCGGCACACCACAAATTGGAAGAGAAGCTTGGCGCAAAAATGTCTTAGGAGGTTTATGATGATATACCTGTTGTATATCGCGCCATAAAAAAAAAAAAAAAAAAAAACTTTGTCAGCAATACATTTATTTTTCGATCTTGCTGATTTTTTTACGAAATCTTTGCTATCCATAAGAAAGTATCTCACCAAGTTTCAAGTTTTAATCTTTAAAAATGAGGGAGAAATGGTCGTAATCCTCTTATTTGAACGATCGGTTGTATGGGAGATATATGCTATAGCGACCCGATTATACCGGATCCGACAAATGTCTAATATAATACAAAAATACATCCGTGTGCCAAATTTCATCGAGATATCTCAAAAATTGAGGGACTAGTTTGCGTTCAAACAGACGCACGGACGGACGGACGGACAGACGAACAGACGGACGGACAGACGGGCATGGCTGTATCAACTCAGTTCATCCTCTTGATTAATTTGGTATACTTAGTGGTGGGTCTATCTCTTATATTTCTAAAGGTTACAAACATCGGACCAAAGTTAATATACCATTTCATGTTCATGAAAGGTATCAAAAGGGTGTCTTTCATAGGCGCCAAAGAACTTAACCGACTTTGATGAAATTTTCACAATATGTACTTGGGTTCACTGGGTACAGCATAGACAATATATAGTTTTGAAAAGTAGGCGGAGCCACGCCCCTAGGCTATATGAAGTTTCAATTCGTCATAACTCCGAACTTTTTTGGTCTAAATTAATTAAATTTGGATATATGTGTCACTTAGTCAATATCTACATAATTTTTCAAAAGTGGGCGGTGCCACGACTACATATTTTGTGTTTTGTTTTGCTCTCGAGCTTTCGCGATAGGTTCAGGAGTTCGCTGGGCACGTTAAGTTAATGACATTTTATATATAGATGTGTTCTATGTATTAAAACGTCAAAACAATGTCTACCGGGTTTGCTAATATATTATAAAATGGCGAAAGCAAACAACGAATTTCAGCATTCTTTTGTAAAACTGTGATAGTTTGCGTTCAAATAGACAGACGGACGGAGAGACGGACATGGCTAAATCGACTCCGCTCATCGTGCTGACCATTTAAGTGAACTTTCCTCTTCTTCTTCTCATACTTAGATACATTTAATGTTTATGAAAGATATGAAAATCAAAAAAGATATATAACTTCGCTATTGCAGTGGGCTATTAACTACATGCCCGAATATTTTCCTTTTGTTTTCCGATTTGGCTAACTTTTGGCAGGAGTATAATACATACTACTAAGAAGCAGCTGACCAATTTTCATTGAAATATCAAGATTGAATTATAAGCGATTGCCTTTGAAAATAGCAGAAATTTTATGCTGAAAAGTGGGCGGCGCCACGCTTACTTCTTCAAAATAGAAAAAAATTTGTTTGAGTTTTTCTTAAAAAGCTTATTATGTGTGCAAAATTTAATTGATATTACTTGCTTAGTTTTAGAAATATCGCTTTTTAAGTTAAACAAAAAAAAAATTTCAGAACTATGTTAAAAAACTGGGCGTGCACATTAACCGATTTCGCCCAATTTACAACAAACAGTTACCTTTATATATAGAATATTATCACCGAATTTAGTTTCGACAAGTCAATTTTTGGCGGAGTTATGGCATAAAAAGTTTTGTGGAATAGTCCACTATAAAAAGGGAGGAGCAACGCCCATTTTCGAAAATTTTAAGTTTTTGGATTTCTTTGTTTACGGAAACTTCAAAAGTGAAATATAAATGCTGTAAAGCTATTTTACGCAAAGTTATTGCCTATTTAATATATCTACGATCTTCTTCAAATAAAAGTGGGCGTAGTCCTTAACCGATCCCGCCCATTTTTGCCTGGAATATTCCTTGCATACCTGGTAACCTGCGTGCTGAATTTCGTTTCGATATCTTGAACGGTTTTTGATTTATGATTAATATTATTTCTAAATTTGACTTAACAAAAAGTGGGCGGTGCCACTCCCATTTTCCAAAATATTCTTTACATAAAAAGTGGGCGTGGCTATTGTCCGATTTTGCCCATTTTAAATAGCGTTCGGAGATGAGTGCCACGGAACCTTCATACCAAATTTCATTAAGATATCTTAAAATTTATTCAAGTTATCGTGTTCACAGACGGACGGAGGGACGGACGGACATGGCTTAATCAATTTCTCTTTTTTGAACATTTTGATATATATAAGTAAATATCTATCTCGATCCGTTTATGCCGTTACGTACTGCCGTTAGGCGACTAAAGTTAATATACCTTGTGTGCGTAGCACAACTAGGTATAAAAAGTTACAAAGTAAACACAGAGAGAGTAGACTTATTGAAAAAATTAGGAAATCTATCCATAGAAAACAAAGAAAAACAAGTAAGAAAAGGGCTGTCTTCCACTGTATCGAAGACTTTGTACCTTTCATGAATACGCATCCCAGATATAAGTGTCCGATCCTTACTCACAATTAGTACAAACTCTGTAAAACTGTTATTTTAAAGATACAAAACCCGTTTATCGGAACAATCGATTGTATGGGAGCTATGCGTTGTGTTGGTCCGATCTTGCTGGTTCCGACAAATGATTATTGCTTTACAAAATGGCGCCAACATACCAAATTTCATCCAGATATCCCTAAAACTGAGGGGCTAGTTTGCGTTCAAACACAGACGGACAGACGGACGGACGGACAGACGGACATAGCTAAATCGACTTATCTCATCGTCCTGATCATTTCGGTATACTTATCGGTGTGTCTATCTCTTCTTCTTCTCATGCTTACAAACATCGAACCAAAGTTATAATAGCATTTCATGTTAATGAAAGGTATAATTAAGCAAAGTGCCGAATCAGTTGTTCTCAAAGCTTAAATGAAATTAATGTTGATAATGCTTATATGCAAAAGTAGCAAAGGGAATACCTGCAATTGCAATTAACCCAGGGCCCTTACTCTGTAGTTCTATTCGAAAGGCTGTTCTACTCGAAAGCAAAAGTCGATTATAAAAGTCATCGGCGCTCTGTTGTTCGTTAGAGTTTACTTTAGAAAATATTCGACAAAGGTGAGCAACACTGTTACACAAATGTCAAACGCAAATGAAAATACATAAAGAAAACTAAGGAAAAACAAACAAAATTGGATACATTGCGATTTAGGAATTTGTTAAATTAACAAAGTTAAATAAAATATATGGGCATTTCCATCAAAAGGTCAACCGAAACGAAAAAATTAAAAGTTCTTGATAACAATGTTTGATGTCATATTTACATAGGGAAACAATCAAATTTAAGTAATTTAAATACATTTTTCATTTATTCATATCTCATTGCGAAATATTCGGATGCAAAGATCGCAAATGTGAAATATTGCTTATTTTGATATTTCGTTGGTATGTCTTGTCTTTATAATAGTTATTAAACAACTACATAATGCATTGACTTTTGCTTGATCAAATCTTTCTAGGAGTATAAAGAACGAAAAAACAAAATCAAAAGTAACCACGCAATAAAATATAACGGTAAATTTTTGATTTGCTTTTTCGTTAAGTTCGTTGTCACGTTCGACATGCAAAAGGAACATTTTTACTCAGTGCGTCGGAAGACAATGCAGTAGGCTGAAAAATAATTATTATAAATTGAGTTTATTCGTGCGAATTTAAAAAAAAAAATAAACCTATAAAAAAATTGAAAATTTGTGTTGTTTTAACTTGGATAAAGTTGGTCACGTGCGACATGGTAAGTGAGAATTTCAAAAAAAATTTTATTTTTTTTTTTGCTTATATAGATAAATTATTAATGTAAATACGCACTTTACAAATTTTTAAATGTAGATGAGCTCAAACAACGATGAAAGAAACAAAAATAGATGTAAGCGATATCGAGAAAAGTTAAAGGAAGATGCAATTAAATTGCAAAATAATAAATTGAAAAACAGGGAAAGAATGCGAAATAATAGGCAAAAGTGGAAAGATTCGGCTAAAGGAAATAATAAAATTACTGAAGCAAAAAAACAGGCTGATCGCTTACGCAAGAGACGAAGTCGGGAGAACGCTGCAAAAATTAAAGAATTAAAACAAATACCAATCGAACATTACAAATGCAAGCAAACGTTGGCGAAAGCTGTTAAAAAAGTGGAAAATGCGTTGCCAGAGGACATAGAGAAAAAAAGAATAGTTCTAGAAGTTTTATTCACAAAATATAACCAGCCCCAACAAACAAATCCCAACACTAATGCCAGCACTACGCTTGCAGAAAGCTTGTTTAGTTCTATTCAGCAATTTTATGCGAGCGATAATGTTAGTGTGCAAGCTGCAGGAAAGAAGGATACAATTTGGAAAATCACAAAATGTTGTCATACCTGACGCACTTTCATTTTATCAGTGTGCAAAAAATAACATCAATGGAATCAAAATCTATTTTACGCCATCTGATGAGATTGAAAAACATGCTTTGTTTTATAATTTAGACGAAAAATGGAAAGCAGTTAAAAACATACAAAGCATTTCCAATTTGCACTTTTTTTCTTGCGATGATCAAGAAATAAAAGCAGCTAAAACTGCCTATTCTGAACAAAAAACAGTGCTTGATATTAATAATCAAATTCATTAATGTTTGTTATAGGTACTTTCACAAAACCATACTCATGAATTTTTTTTAAGTTTTTTATTATAATATTATGTTTGAATAAATATTTTGGTTGACTTATGCACAGTTTTTTATTTGAATATCATTATAGAGCAGAAAAAAACAAACAAATATGGTGATGGAAAAAAGTGTCACGTGCGACATGTCACGTGCGACCATCTCTTTTATTAAATAAAAAACAATATACAAATCCTTCATGTCTAAAATGCTAGCCATTTTTAAGGAACATCAATACACATAATTAAAAAAAATATTACATGAAAACATTGCTTCCCATTTCGCTGAAATCCGCGTTTGAATTTTTTGCCACGAAAACCACTTCTGTTTTTGGTCACGTGCGACCACCTTGGTTTTTTGCAAATATGTTGAAAACGGAAAATGGCCCAAAGGTTTACAATACCAATAATTAAAGGCCTAATTAAGAGCTATAAGATACGCCTATTTTATAAAAGAATATTATAATATTTTGTCATATATTTCACTTCAAACGTGTACGACAGTCACGTTCGACACCATGGAAATGCCCATATACAAATGGATTCTGTGGCACTATGGTTGGATGCAGATGAAAATGTAGTGACGGAGCGAGTGCAGTTGCGCGTTATTAGGGATAATTCTAATTTACTCAACATCAATGATAAATTGTAAATACAATCTTGCAATATGTTCTAAATGCAATTATCCCCGAGTTAAGTATTCCTCAAAAGTCAACAGCGATTCCTCCAATTATTAAGCTAGACGCTGCACTAAAACTATTGGGCCAAGGAGGATACCAGCATCAAATCGGCCAAGACCAACATGTAGGTATTTCGCAGCAGTCAATGTCGCGTTACCTTATTGAACTGGCCAAAGCCATTGAAAAAACGCTTTGCCACGTCACATTACTTTTTCAAGTTCGGAGGCAGAAGAAACAGAGGCGAAACTTTATTTTGACGAAAAATGTGGTATTCCAGGCGTTCTATTTGCAATAGATGGCACACACATACAAATGATTAGACCCGCAAGAAATGAACATTTGTACTATAATCGAAAACTGAAGCACAGCATGAATGCAATGGTTGGTATCGGATAATTCCTAATTTGGTTTCAAGAGATAGTTTTAAATTTACATTTTTAGATGTGTGATCACAAGATGCGTATAAGAGCAGTTGATGCGCGATACGGTGGTGCATGCCATGATTCCCATGTATGGGAATGAAAGAAGGGCATTGCGTGCCCGGTTTGACAACGGCGAGAGAGGAATACGGATTCTTTTACATGTTACTAATGAAATTAAAGTTATTTAAGGTGACTCAGGATATCCGTTAGAACCGTGGATGTTAACACCATATTGCAACGCTGGCGAAAATTCTGCGGAATGTCGCTTCAACAATTGCCATGCCAACGGATGAGCGATCATCGAAAGGCTTTTTGGAATACTTAAAGAAAGGTTTCGGTGTCTTTTGGCAGCACGGGAGCTCCATTACGCTCCTCAAAAGGTTTCAACAATAACGAACGTTTGCTGTGCTTTGCATAATATCTGTTTGCAATTTAGAGCGGAGCTATAATCTTCAGAAATCTTTTCCCCAGAAGATGTGTATATATTGGATACTGCAACCATTGAAGAAGTAGGCAATAATATGGAAAATATTTCTAGAAATCTAAGAGACGAACTCAGAAATAGTTTTGTAGTATGATTGATAAAAACAATTATTTTGAGTGTAAAAAAATAAAGCTGAGATGAAAATAGTTAACTCACAGCCTTTTCGTAGCTTATGTTATCACATGTCCTTATATTATAATATATAAATGACTTAAAATAAATTCATCAGTCTTTTCATTTGCATTATAAACAACTTAAAAAATCGATGTCTTCTGAAAACTTAAACCTATACTTAAAACTAATATTAATATTGCTATTCAAAGGAACATAAAGAAATTCAGTGCTTTTAGAAAACTTAAGCTCAAAACTAATATTTACATTTCCATATAAAGTAACATAAAAAAATCACACTTAACTTAAAAAAAGGAACAAAAAATAATTTAAAAAACTTAAACTGAAATTATATTTACAGTTACAAGGAATTATTACGCCTTGCTTTGAGATTTAATTTTTTTAATTTCAATTTTTTTTCTCGTTTTTTTTTTTTTAATTGAAATTTTTCCTTCTCCAGTTTCAATTTAGCCTCTTCTAATTCAATATTTCTTTTAAAATAATTACTTAAACTACTTATGCTATTGCTAATTTCGTTTAACTTTTCAATGGAGTTTTCATGATAAGCGCACTGACTCTCCACTTGGAGTTTTAACAAAATTTTCCTTGCCTGGGGGTACTGAACGTGCACGAGGGGGAGGAGAAATGCTTGACGTACTCTGCAGATTATTTATCACCATATTGGGGGACAGGGAAATCGGTGACTGATCTACGTTGCTATCGCTATGCATGCTACCCGATGGTATGTCTGCCCCGAAACGCACTGTTTGTGCCTCACCATTAATAGCCTCGTTAATGCTTAATAGGGCAACCACTTCTTCCTCTAGTGGAGTACGCATTAATAATCTGGAGGGTCCCCCTCCTGTAGCAAACATATTCTCTTTATTTCTGCGCAGCTTGGCTTTTGCGTTGCTTTTATAATCTGCCCATATCTATAAAATAAAACGTGGGTTACACAAATTTGGTGCGAAAATAATAAATTTTACCTTTTTCCACTCAACAAAGTTGTGATATGGAGGTCCACATGCATTAAGCTCAGCTTCCCGAGATTATTGCTTGTTTGCTTTGCACCTAAGCCCTTTATTTGGCCTTTAGCTAAATCACTGTGCTCCTTCATGAAATGCACCATAGTTTCAAATTGCCGAAGTTTTGTATTTGGTTGCTTAACTCTTTCTGCCCTAAAAACGATTTATTGATGAGAAAAAACCAATAATATTTCATTTTTTTCATAAGAACATGCATTTTTGTGGATCTTCATTTGCTAAACTGTTGTCGAATAGAATTTTCTAACATTCGACTATTTTGACATTTGTTTTAGAGATAGGGAGTGCCAAATTTTCTACATTCGAAAGGGGATAAATCAAATCCGAAGGGAACAGAATGGAACTCGAACAACGAATGTATTCTAATCGAAAATTTCTTACAGAGTACGAATCGCTCGAAAGCGAACAAAATTTCTTTAGAATAGAACTACAGAGTAAGGGCCCAGAATTTAAGCAAAGATTAGAAAAAAACAAAACAGATTTAAACAAAATAGACCCATCTCAGTTGGAAATAGGTAATGTAGTAAATAAAAACAATGGCACCATAATTATAAGTGCAAATTCAGCTAATGATAAGAACAAAATAAAAGTTACGCTAACAGAAAGATTAGATCAAAATGAGTACAACATTGCAGAGCCTAAAATCCCAGTGCCCAAAAATTGTTGTTGCGAATATTAGTGCTGAGCACAGTGAAGATGAAATAGTTAACAGAATAGAAAAAATGAGATACTAAGATATGTTAAAATGAAATGCTTAAAAATTATCCATGCCAAGAAAGATAATAGATCCTCACACTTCAATGCTGTAATTGAAATAGAACATAAATATTACGAAGACATAGTGAAATGTTGAAAAATCAATGTTGGTTGGGACCGCTGCCCTGTTTATGATATCCAAACAGTAAGAAGGTGCTATAAGTGTTTAGGATTCAACCACATAGCAATTAATTGCACTCAAAAACAGAGATGTAGCAAATGTTTAGGGGAACTTAAGCTTGAAGATTTTATTGAAAATACGCAAGTAAATAAATGTGGGAATTGTATGGACGCAAATAACCAATTAGGGTTGAAGTTAAATACTGACCACAATATTATGAGTCATGAATACCCAGTTTATCAAAGAAAATGTAAACTGGAAAAGCAAAGAGTTTTAGCAACCAGACAGCAGATGGGAAATAAATGATTTAATTTGAAATGTATTTACTTAAATATTTGTAGTTTCTTAGCTAACAAAGCTGAACTTGAGAGGATTTTAAAGGAAGTAGATCAGGACCTCGTATTGCGTTCCGAAACATGCTTGACATCAGATATTACTGATTGTGAAAAGATTTGTGGACCTCTACGCGTTGGCGACGGCGAGTACCGAAGAAGATTTAATGATGAGCTGTATGAACTTTACGCAGAAGCCGACATAGTCCAGCAAATTAAAACACTGCGGCTTCGCTGGCAAGGCCACGTAGTGCGAATGAGCGAAGATGCTCCAGCCCAGAAGGTATTCTTATCGGCACCCGCCGGTGGAAGCAGAGGAAGAGGGAGACCACCACTCCGATGGAAGGACCAAGTGGAGACCGATTTGCGATCCCGCGGTGTTTCCAATTGGCGCAACGAAGAAACGACTGGCGAGCTATGTTGGACGGTCAAAATCGCCCAGGCGGTTAGATAACCATTTAAAGAAGAAAAGAAAGAAGAAATGAATATTTCATGCTATACAGCACTTCACTCATAGCAGACATACAGGCGGTGTAGTTCGACTACTCAAAAAAGGAATTGAGTTTGAGCTCAGGTATAATAGAGCAGTAAGAAATAAAGTCTGGTGTGAAATAATTAAATTAAAGAACTGCGATGTTAAGTGGGAGATAGGTGTTCCGAGTTCTAGCAACAGTGAATTTTTAGAATACTTAGATACGATACAAATATGTGAAACAGGAACAAATTCCCTATTAATTGGAAATTTCAATATTAACATGAATGTGAATTCAACATGTAAACGAAATTTTTGCACGAAGTGCAATGAAACAAATGATAAAATTTAATACCAGGATTGCTAAAACGTCCCAAACAAAAACTTACGTATTATATGCAAATGCAGACATAGAGTCTTGTGTAAAGCTCGTAAACAACAGAATTTCAGATCATGAAACCGTTTCATTCGCCCTTAAAGTTAATAATTCAAATCCTTTGCGAAAAGTGATTACATCAACGTCTTTGGAAAATTACTCTGCGGAAAACATGATACATTTGTTACGACAATGTGACTTCAGTATATTGAATGCTGATTACATAAATGCTTGTTTAATGAGTTGTATGGGTTCATTAACCTCCGAGAAAACCCGAACGTTAAAACTTAGAAATAAATGGTACGACCAGGAACTGACCGAAGTTATTAACCATAAATATTTTTTCCAGTTGCAACTAGGTCAACGAGTGACTATACGGAATACAACGCGATTGCAAAGCATTACAAAAAACTGATAAAAATAAAGAAAGCTAAGCTGAAACAGGCAGTCAATTCACCGAGGAGCAAGACAATATCTTGACGGTGATTGTAAAAGGGGTGGTGACGTACGAGACACCCAAAGACATCGCTGAAGCTCTAAATACATTTTTTAATGATCGCATTGTTGATAAAAATAGGGAAATTGAAGACATGTATGAAATTCGAAGAAAGAAATAGATTATGTGGTTGATATTGTCAACAGATTTAAATATACAATTGGCGGTAAAAACTTTCGATTTCTTACATGGGACATTTTTATACTTAAATTATAAATAAGTCCATTAAAACTGGAGTAGTGCCTACCCCATGGAAAATATTAACAATGGTACCAATAAGAAAGGTAAAAAATTCAGTTATAGGTGAGGAGTTTGGACCGATTAACACTTTGCCAAATAACAAAAAAATTCTTGAGATGGTAGTAAAAAAGCAACTTGTTAAACATATCGAAAATAATAAAATACTTATAAAAGAACAATCCGGTCTCAGAGAAGGGCATTCTTGCGAAACCGCATTAAATTATGTTATCTCGAATTGGAAAGAAGAACTTAATGCAAAGAAAACTATAGTTGAAGTTTTCATTGATTGAAGAGAGCATTTGAAGCGATAGACAGAGATCTTATGCTCGCCAAATTACAGAAAATCGCCATTAGCGGTATTGAGCTGAATTGGTTTAAGAGCTTTTTAACAAACCGCATACAAAAAACTGCTATAGAGTCGGTGGTCTCTGAAGGGGACATGGTGAAAATTGGATTGGCACAATTATTGGTGTTAGCGCCTGTCCGATTTAACCTATATATACTCGTAAATGATATAACCTCGGCTTCGAAACATAGTAAAATAAGGCTGTTTGCGGATGCTGCTTTGTTAGAAGTAAGTGAATCAGATATTATGATAGCTAGGAGCAAAATGCAGGAAGACCTAAACTCCCTATAAAGGTGCCTTTGTAGTAACAAACTAAAACTTAATGTTAGTAAAACAAATTTCATGGTCATATCCAGAACACTTAATAAAGATTCCCATAAAATTGAGCTAGCAATTATGAATACAAAGATTGAGAAAGTGAAAATATTTACGTATTTAGGGGTTAAGATTGACAAAAAGTTGAGGTTTAATGATCATATTGATTATATAGGGGCCAAAATTGGCAAAAAGACTGGATTCTGGAAAAGAACATGTAAATATATAAGTAAAGAATATATTTTGAAAGTATATAAGTCCATAAAAGAGCCACACTTCATTTATTGCTCAACATTATTTTTTATTGCCAGTGAAGCACAAGTCGATAAACTACAGGTTATAAAAAACAAAGCTATGCGATTTATCCTAAATCGGCGATACGACGATCCAATACAAACCACGCAGTGTAAAACAGCTAATATTTTACCATAGCATGAAATTTGTATTTACTATGAAGCGTGGTATATTGCTTGTGTATTTGAGCGATAAACTTATGTATATCAATGAGACCCACTCATATGGAGTTAGAGAAAATAATAATTTTAGACTACCTCGCCTTAAAACAGAACTGGACAAGCAAAATATATTTTATAAAGGCTTAAATCTTTTAATGAACTTCCAAGTCATATAAAGGATAGTAAAGATGTAAGTATATTGAAAAAAAGTTTGATGGCATATTGTAAAACCCTCCCAATAAGATGAAAATTTTACAATTATTTTTTTTCTCTTTAATGGTCGGAAATAGTGACGGAGTACATAAATCCCTACTTCATACACATTAATGGAGGATTGGTAACGAGGGCTTTCCAACTTCCCAGCCAGTGTGGCCATCAAAAGGAGAGATGCTGTGTTGATCGACAACGTTTATAAACGTTCCGACAACGTTTATAAACGTCTATACAAACAAACACTTGTCTTCTAGGAGCTGGAGTATGGGTAGATTGGAAACACGCCCTTTTTAACCTCCCAAAAACTGGCTCCTATTGTAAACTGCCATGTATTTTATTTTATTTTATTTTGCTGATCGGAATCCTGTCACAGCGCTGATCGGAATAAATAAATAAAATAAATAAAGATACCGCTGCCCGGCTGGTAGATGTCCTCGTCAATGCAAAGGCTGACATTACCGCACCACAGGAAGGATAGAAGAGAAAGGGCATAAAGGCAATCTGATCTTGCGACGTCTACTACAAAGGCCAAACCATGCTTGGCGACTTTTACGCTACAGTGGGAAAGGACGGAGTTATTGATTTTAAAGATGCAAAATTTAGTATCTACGGTGTAACATCTCCCAATGGGACTTTGACGCAACTCGAAATATGGTCATGTGTAGCACCAGGTTCCAGCATAAAAGAGTTCAGCTGACCACCTGACTGTCTCCTCATCAAAAATCGAGAAACCGAATTCGCAGGCCCGATATAGCTTCAACGCAATTTACAAGGCTCTAAGATCGACTCAGACCATCATATTGAGGCAGCCAATATACTAATAACAATAATTCCCACTATAAAGCAACCAACCAACCGACACGCATAAAGCAAAGGCTGTCGAGATCTAAACCTGCTTGCCTGTAGAGAAAAACTCATCAGCTAAATAACACAAGTCTTTTTCTACAACTGAGCAGGTTTTGATCTCGACGGAATGCCCGGGTTTTTTTACCCGGCCAAGGGCTGTTATTCCAGTGTAACCCTGTCTAGAGATTGGATCTGTTGCGTCTACTGGAAGAAAATTTATGTTAAACGGTCGCATTCGGTTCAATGCGTCAAGTGTAAGAGATGGCTTCACAACTCTGGATGCTAAGGGCTTACCCCTTTAACTTTCTTTAGTACATTCGTCCCGCGGCACACGTCGTTCTAGCGCACCCTCACCGCCCCTAACATCTTGAAGCACCTACAATGATGGCCCAGTCTCCACGATTAGTAGCACTGCTGCAATTCCCGCCTCACTCACCCCCAACTGTCGCTCACGCTAAACAGCGTTTCGATATCACATAGCCGATCATCTTTCCTATCCAGAATAGGTAATACATGAGCACTGCTTATCGTCAGTCCCCTCTTTCTCTGCCCCCAATTTCCCCCCTAGTTCCAACATGCTCATTGGTCAGGACCACCATCTCCTTAAGCCTTTCACAACGTGCACTGTTTGTCGGCAAATATTATATACACCTGCGGCGTAGATCGCGGAGATAACTGAATTTATAAAGCTAAAAAACCTAAAAATCGCTGCTGTTCAAGAGACTAAACTGAACACAAGATCTTACTTATGAACTTTTGATGGGTATAATGCACATCGAAAAGATCGTCCCAGTGGTAAGGGGTGGTCTCGCGTTCATAACACACCACACCATACAATATAACCTACTTGTTCCCGACATTGACCCAAGGAACTCTACCTTACAATGTGAAGGCATTGTGGTGCAGTCAGGCGATGTCGATCTGCAAATTATTGATATCCACTATCACCCCGACATTAGTGCGTTGCTAAGAGGTGATAACTGTTTAATTCTTGCCGACTTCTAGGCAAATCACAATCCCTAGCACTCTACCTTGCGAGAAGACAGCAGAGGGAAGAGATCAAATAGAGACACCCGCACCAGCGCGGCAGGCAACTGCCACACATGACTATACAGAGCGCTTCTTCGATGCCCTTCCCTCACCGACCGACGTACGCCAAGGTGAACGAGAGTTTCGCAAGGTTATCTATTCAGTCTCTGGCCGCTTCATTCCCGCTGGAAGATTTCCATGCGGAAGCAGTGGCTCTGGCAAGAGAATGTGACCAAGTAAGACTCATCAATCCCGTATACTCTTGGATTAAAGATCTCAGCACGGAAATTCGACGGAAGGCTAGTGACTACAAGTTGACCAAGTCGAAGCAACACCTAGAGACATGCAACCTTTCCGGCGGAGTCGGCAAATTATGGTCAACAGTCAAGAAACTATCAAATCCGACCAAATACAATGACAAGGTTGCCATTACATTTGGTGAGAGCGTCCAATCGGAGAACAGGCGATGCGCGATCTCATTTTGCCAACAGTTTATAATGCATCCACCTGCTGACAGGGCCAAGCGATGTGCCATCCATCAGGCCATTATGACATCCAAGCCCTTAAGATCAATCGGACCCGACGGTATTACCATGAAGATGTTGAAACACAAAAGCCACGAGGGACAGAGTTATTTAGCGGATCCATTTAACATCTTGATAATCACTTTTGTCATTCCAGAGATTTAGCTATAAGCGATTGTGGTCTCCCTTAAAAACCTTGAGAATCGGTGAACCAAGGAGAATCATATCATCCGATATCTCTCCTGTCGCGGGATGCGAAATTATTGGAGACCACTTTGCTCTCATATTACACAGCCAACCTGCCGACGTGGCTTCCGGAAGATACAGAGCACAACATCTACTTTGAATTCTATAACAACGCAGATAAACTATGTTCTTAACAAATATCCTTCAAATCATAGGGCACTTGACCTCTCGAAAGCCTTCGACAAGGTCAATCACGCTATGCTTCTAAGAGATATGGAAGAGACACCGCTCCCTGCCGACCTAAAAAGGTGGACCGCTAACTACCTCAACGGTTGGCAGGCGTCAGTCTAGTTTAGAAACCAGAAATCTAGACCAGGAAGAATCAAACAAGGGGTTTCACAAGGTTTTGTTCTTACCCCTAATTTTGTTCAGTTTTTATATTTCGAGGCTTCCTCCCCCCCCAGAGGGTGCCTTCAGTATATCCTATCGTCATGCCACTGCTATAGCTCAAGATCCTCAAGTCACTGCCCGACAGTACTTGGGGAAAAGATAAAGAAACGTTGCTTGATACATACGAGGTGTGTTCAAAAAGTATCGCGAATTTTGTGTTTTTTCAAAAATTATTTATTTATTCATGAATATCTATTTTGTTCCCTTCAAAGTAATCCCCATGAGATATTATACACTTGTGCCAACGGTTTTTCCAATCTTCGAAGCACTTCAAAAAATCATTTTTTTGTATCTTGTTCAGCTCCTCCTTCGATGCCGTCTTTATCTCGTCAAGAGAAGCGTAACGTCGTCCTTTCATGGGCCTCTTCAGTTTAGGGAACAAGAAAAAGTCACAGGGGGCCAGATCTGGGGAATACGGTGGCTGCGGCATCATTAGTGTGTTGTTTTTGGCTAAAAAGTCGCGCACAAGCAACGATGCGTGAGCAGGGGCGTTATCGTGGTGCAAAAGCCAATTTTGTTCTTCTGAGAACATTTTGTACCACCGATAAACGTTGCTTCGGTCCAAGGTAGCTTCTCCGTATGCCACAGTCAACATTCGGAATGCATCCGCGCACTTAATTTCGTTTTTCACACAAAATTTGATACAGGTTCTTTGATCCATTTTTTTGAATAGGTAAAAATCGAAGACGATCCAAAACACGTGCAAGCAAAGCAGCTGTCAACAATTAACTGAACATTCTAAATGGCCGAGCTTGTAGGCATAAGTGAGAGACATGAGTACCAACATAACGCCACAAAAAATTCGAAATTCGAATATACGTAACCAGCGAAAATTCAAATTCGCGATACGTTTTGAACACACCTCGTATAAGGTTATTGGCCGACCGGTTACTGATACCGTTGCGCCCATATGGCCGTCTAACCTTGCTGACACGAACTGCAGGTAGTTGCAATCCTGCTAATGTAAAAAAGCAACACGTAGCAACAAACATGAATTAATGTAAACAAAGCAAAAGTACAAAAACAGGAATGTAACAAAAACAACATTGCAGCAACAAACATAAATTAATCTAAACAAAGCAAAATTACAAAAACAAACAATGTAACAAAAGCAAAATTGTAGCAACAAATATGAATTAATTTAAACTAAGCAAATGTACAAAAGCAACATCGTAGCAAAAAACATGAATTAATGTTAACAAAGCAAAAATAACAAAACAGCAATGTTCCAAAAGCAAAATTGTAGCAGCAAACATGAATTAATTTAAACAAAGCAAATATACAAAAACAAACATTGTAACAAAAACAACATTTTAGCAACAAACATGAATTAATGTAAACAAAGCAAAATTACAAAGAAAACAAGTAAGGAAGTTTAAGTTCGGGTGGAACCGAACATTATATACCTAGTAGTGATCTATTATGTCATCCCAATTTACGCAGGTCTATTTTAATACTTTCAGTTCGTATTTGCGTTCAAATAGACAGACGGACAGACAGACACGGACATGGCTACATCGACTCAGCTCATCCTCCTGATCATTTCATGTTCATGAAAGGTATGAATATCAAAAAAGATATACAACTTCGCTTGTGCAGTGGGGTATTAACTACTTGCCCGGATATTTTACTTTTCATCCTGAACGTTTTGATATACATAAATAAATATATATCTCGATCCGTTTATTCCGAATGAATTAATATAAGTTTTTAAATTAAAAAAAAAAATTTCAGAACTATGTTAAAAAACTGGCCGTGGGCATTAACCGATTTCGCCCAATTTTACAATAAACAGTTACCTTTATATACAGAACATTATCACCAAATTTCGTTTCGACAAATCAATTTTGGTGAAGTTACGGCATAAAAAGTTTTGTGGAATAGTCCACTATAAAAGGGGAGGGGCCACGCCCATTTTCGAAAATTTAAATTTTTTGAAATTCTTTGCTTACGGAAACTTTAAAAGTGAAAATAAATGATGTAAAGCTATTTCACGCAAAGTTATTGCCTATTTAATATATCTACGATCCCTTTCAAAATTTTTCATATAAAAGTGGGCGTAGACCTTAACCGATCCCGCACATTTTTGACTGGAATATTCCTTGCATACCTGGTAACCTGCGTGCTGAATTTCGTTCGATATCTTGAACGGTTTTTGATTTATGATTAATATTATTTCTAAATTTGACTTAATCAAAAGTGGGCGGTGCCACTCCCGTTTTCAAAAATTTCTTGAAAAATTTATTTTATGCCTCAAATTCCATGTATTCACCAAATTTTATCCTTATAGGTGTATTATGTACTGAGTAATCACTTTTTTGTGTTTTCCAAAATATTCTTTATATAAAAAGTGGGCGTGGCTATTGTCCGATTTTGCCCGTTTTAAATAGCGTTCGGAGATGAGTGCCAAGGAACCTTCATACCAAATTTCATTAAGATATCTCAAAATTTACTCAAGTTATCGTGTTCACAGACGGACGGATGGACGGACATGGCTTAATCAATTTCTCGTTTCGTCCTGAACATTTTGATATATATAAGTCAATATCTATCTCGATCCGTCTATGCCGTTACGTACTGCCGTTAGGCGACTAAAGTTAATATACCTTGTGTGCGTAGCACTACTAGGTATAAAAAAGGGTGTCTTGCATAGGCGCCAAAGAACTCAACCGATTTTTATGAAATTTTCGCAATATATACTTGGGTTCACTGGGTACAGCATAGATCATATATAGTTTTGGAAAAGTAGGCGGAGCCAACCTCCAGGCTATATAAAGTTTAAATTCGTCATAACTCCGAACTTTTTTGGTCTAAATTAATGTAATTTGGATATATGTGTCACTTAGTCAATATCTACATAATTTTTCAAAGGCCCCGCCACGCCCACATATTTTGTGGTTTGTTTTGCTCTCGAACTTTCACGATAGGTTCAGGAGTTCGCTGGGCACGACACAGTCTGTATATAGCTTTTGGAAAAGCCCCCAGGTTATATAAAGCTGCAGTTCGGTATAGTTAGGAGTTTATTTAGTTCAAGTTAATGACGTTTTATATATAGTTGTGTTCTATGTATTAAAACGTCAAAACAACGTCTCCCGGGTTTGCTAGTATATTATAAAATGGCGAAAGAAAACAACGAATTTGAGCAGAAATTTTAGGCTGAAAAGTGGGCGGCGCCACGCCTACTTCTTCAAAATTGACAAACTTTTGTTGCTTCCGAGTTTTTCACTCGTATACCTTGCTTAGTTGTAGCAATATCGCTTTTTTTTAAATTGGCTTTTTTTACAGAACTATGTTGAAAAACTGGGCGTGGACATTGACCGATTTCACCCATTTTTACAGAAAAAAGTTACCTGCTTATATAGAATATTATCACCAAATTCCGTCGACAAATCAATTTTTGGCGGAGTTATGGCAAAAAGTTTTGAGTAATAGTCCACTAAAATAGGGCGGGTCTACTCCCATTTTCGAAAATTTGAAGTATCTAGATTTCTTTGTTTACAGAAACGTTAAAAGTGAAATATAAATCATGTAAAGCTATTTCACGCAAAGTTATTGCCTATTTAATATATCTACGATCCCCTTCAAAATTTTTCATATAAAAGTGGGCGTAGACCTTAACCGATCCCTCCCATTTTTTCCTGGAAAATGTCTTGCACACCTGGAAACCTGCGTACTGAATTTCGTTTCGATATCGTGAAGGGTTTTTGATTTATGATTAATATTATTTCTAAATTTAACTTAATCAAAAGTGGGCGGTGCTAAGCCCATTTTCTAAAATTTCTTGAAAATTTTATTTATGCCTCAATCTCAATGTATTCTTAAAGGTGTATTACGTACTGAGTAATTACTTTTTTTGTTTTCGAAAATATTCTATATATAAAAAGTGGGCGTGGCTATCGTCCGATTTCGCCCATTTTAAATAACGCTCGAAGATGAGTGCCAGGGAACCCGCATACCAAATTTCATTAAGATATCTCAATATTTACTCAAGTTATCGTGTTGACAGACGGACGGATGGACGGACGGACGGACGGACATGGCTTAATCAATTTCTCTTTACATCCTGAACATTTTGATATACATAAGTCAATATCTATCTCGATCCGTTTATGCCGTTAAGTACTGCCGTTAGGCGACAAAAGTTAATATACCTTGTGTGCGTAGCACTACTAGGTATAAAAAAACAATGTAACAAAGACAACATTGTAGCAACAAACATTATTTAATTTTAACAAAGAAAACGTCAAGCTGTGTAGTTCTGTTTATATTTTTCTCTGTTTTTATATTTAATAAATTAATAATATCTTTGAAAAAATTAAAGTTATAATTAAAGTGGATATAGTTAAATACTTATTGTGCTTCACTACTTGGTGTGAAAAGTGTTAAAAAGTTTCAATAGTTATTCATTATTATAAATTCATTTTGTTGAATTTGTGTGTGCCGAGTTTTTTGCATATTTTATTTGTTGCTATTGATAGGCTTTATTTCATATTGCAATTGTTGTTGTGCTCTGACTTGCTTTTCTTATTTCTTTTTCGTTACAGCTGTTTTGCGTGGTTTGTTAAACGTCAGATACAGTGTGTTTAAAATTGTTCGCTCAGTACTGTGTCACTTAAACTGTCAGGGTGGTTTTTTCTTTAATCCGCTACATTTTTTCTAACTTATAATTTTTCTTATAAATTTATATTAGTATTTATACGAAAATGTCGTGCATGATAGCAAACTGCCAGGTAAAAAGCGAGTCCGAACGCTTTGTGGCATGCTGGTTGTGTGATGGACTTGTCCACGACAAGTGCACTGGGTTAACCCGTAGAATAGCTGACCTGCTTAACGAAGGAAAAGGCCTGCGCTGGTCTTGTTCCAAATGCCGGTCGACGGAAGTTGATCTCTGTAAAATCTTTAGGCATATCAGAAACGGTTTTTCTGAAATAAGCAAAAATTTTTCATTGCTGACCGAAAAATTCCAAAAATATGAAAATATTTTCAAAACCTTGGAGAATTCGCCTCATTTGGAATGCCCTGATAATCGCGAAAACAAGCGCAGGCGTACGGATGATCGGCCTACTACCTCAACAGTGCCGAACTTGCCTCAACCCCTTGAACTTATCGATTTGGCTTCTCCAATTCCTAGTACGGTTGTCCGAGCAACGCCGAAGAACGCCCCTTCAAAAACGTCCACTAGAAAAAACCCGGAACCTCCAACTATTGCAATGGAATCTGAACCAATCGTTGGTAAGCTGGTTGTGGTTCCTCGCAAAAAATTTATTTTTGTGTCTAGGTTCCATCCAGACACTACCGAGGATGATTTGATGTACCATATTTCTTCTAAAGTTAAAGATCAAAGCGTAACTGTTAGAAAATTTAATTTCACATATCAAAGAAGTATGTCTTCGTTTAAGATTGATGTATCTGGGAAAGATTTCGATTCTCTTTTAGACAGCTCTTTTTGGCCTCCCGGGGCTCTTGTGCAGGAGTTTGAATACAGACCGAATAGGAATGTTCAAAATGTAGCGAAAATTTCTCGTAATACGTTGAGTCAAAAAACTGAGCACTAAATCCGTGAATATCTTTTATCAAAATGTCAGAGGTTTAAATACCAAATTTACTGATCTCTTTTTGAAATCTTTTCATTGTAAATATAACGTAATTGCTTTTACCGAAACTTGGCTAAAACCTCATGTTTTCAATTCAGAGGTTTTTTGTAATGAATATCAAGTATATAGAAATGATCGCTTGAACAGAGTCGGGGGTGGTCTTCTACTTGCCGTTCATTCCTCCATCCCTTCAGAAGAGGTTAATATTCCTAACATCGATTTCATTGAGTTCAAATGCATCCGCCTCCAACTAGACAACGTCTCTATGTACTTATATGTTTGCTACATCCCTCCAGCATCAGATTTATCAGTCTACATGCAACATGTCTCTCTACTCAAAACTGTTAACTTTATGACTAAAGCTTCAGATTCAACTATTGTTTTGGGTGATTTTAACTTACCTCATATATCGTGGAACATATCTGATGGTAACATTATTCCAAATCCGTCCAAACTGGGGTACAATGACTTTTTAGATGGAATTTCCGATCTTTGCCTTAATCAAATAAATGTTACCGCTAACAAGTTTGGGAAAGTTTTAGATTTAGTGTATGTTAATGATATAAACCAATTTTCTGTAAATCGTTGTGATCCGTTGGTTTTACCAGAAGACCTTTACCATCCTTCTATGGAAATAGTCTACGAAACCATAAGTAATGGCCAAGGCACTCAATGCTACTCATGTAGTAGCTTTGATTTTAACTTTTCCAAAGCAAACTACAAGAAACTAAATAAAGAACTGTCTAAATTAACTTGGCCTGAATTTGGTAGTGATATCGATCTAAACGTCTCACATTTCAACCAAACTATTTACTGCCTATTTGAGAAGTTTATTCCTAAACGTAAATTGACTTATGGTCATCCTACGCAAGCTTGGTTTACTAAAGAGCTTAAGGCTCTTAAAAATAGGAAAACGCGACCATTTAATTTATATAAGAAATCTGGATTAAATAAACATTACTAACCGTATTCCAGTCTACGTCAGAAGTACATAGATTTAAATAAAAAGTGCTATAAAGCTTATATCTCTAAAACCAAAAGAGACATTATTCTCAATCCAAAGTCATTTTATGGTTTCGTAAATTCTAAACGTAAAGTATCAGGGGTTCCCTCAGCCATGAAATATCAAGACATTATATCTAGCGATAATAATTTTTTTGCTCAATTTTTCACTTCTAACTATTCTGCTGTCACCAATTCAAACTTTCAAAACTACCCTTATAAGCTACACGGGACAAATTCAATTAATTCACCAATTATATGCGCCAAAGATGTTCTAATTTACCTTAAAACCTTAAAAGAATCTGTTAAATACGGTCCTGATAGGATTCCTACATGTTTCTTGAAAAAGTGTGCGAACCATATTTACCAACCCCTTACCAATTTGTTCAATCTATCACTAAAGTGTGGTGTTTTTCCAACTGCGTGGAAGGAATCGTTTCTTCTACCGCTGCATAAAAGCAGGAGTAGATCTTCTATAGAGAACTATCCTGGCATAGCAAAGCTTTCTGCCATCCCAAAATTGTTTGAAGCTATTGTTACAAATCAACTTACGGGTCCGATCTCTACTTTGATAGCTGACTGCCAACACGGGTTCAGTAAGGGAAAGTCCACATGAGTCATGTCTCAAATGGCTTTAGAAAAAATACGGATTTCAGCAAAGCTTTTGACAAAGTGTGTCACTCATTACTTATTCATAAACTCGATCAGTTGGGCTTCCAGCCGGGTCTCAATCGCTGGATCTCTTCTTACCTTAGTGACAGGACACAAAGAGCAGTGTTTAAAAATTAAGTATCCGATGTTATTTATGTCTCTTCGGGGGTTCCTCAAGGAAGCCATCTTGGCCCGATTCTGTTCTTGTTGTTTATAAATGATATTTCTACAATAATAAAATTTTCAAAAATGTTAATGTATGCCGACGACGTAAAGCTTTTCATGTCATTCGCGTCATTTGAAGATAGAAATAAGCTACAATCAGATCTAGATGCACTAGTTACTTGGTGCGATTTGAATTATATGCCACTTTACCTTAAAAAATGTAAATACATGGGTTTCTCGAGCGGAATTTCTCAGCCGGCTTCCTATACAATTAAAAATTGTAGTCTTGAGCAAGATTTTGTTGACCTGGGGGCTACTATGGACTATAAACTCAGTTTCAACCGCCATATTAACACAACAGTCAATAAGGCTAGAGGTGTCCTAGCATTCGTTAAACGATGTTCTAAAGAATTTAGCGGCCCTTATGTAACTAAAGCCCTCTTCACTACATTAGTCAGACCGATACTTGAATACGGTTCTATAATTTGGAATCCGCGTTACCAGGTTCATGTAGATCGCCTTGAATCAGTTCAAAAACAATTTTTAATATTTGCCTTAAGAGATTTTCATTGGGATCCCTCGCACAATCTGCCACCCTATACGAATCGTTTAAAACTCATTAATCTACACACACTTTCTAGTCGGAGGGAAATGCTTGGAATTATTTTTATGATTAAATTGCTAAATGGTTCACTATCCAGCCCATTTCTTCTAAGTGAAGTGAACTTCAATGTACCGTCTCGTCCTTCAAGGCATTTTAAACCTCTAGTCTTAAAACAGTGCCGAACCAATTTTCAGTTAAATGAGCCTTTTCGCTGTTTGTGTCAAGATTATAACTCTCTTTCTGGTAGATTTGATATTTCAGACTCGCTTTTCAGCATAAAAAAATCAATTCTTTCTATCCTAAATTCATAGCTACTAATTGTTTTTTATTCTTTGATTTCTAATAATTTTATTCTCTTAACTAGTTATTTCTTAATGTATAATCTATCCTATATCTACTTTACTTAGCTGATGAGGTTTTCTCTGTAGCTGAGCAGTTTTAGATCTCGACGATTAACAAACCAAAGCCCTTCAACGACTCGGCACGAACAAATAATCCGCGCGTTATGCGGATGCGCCCCTCGCGTCGGTCGGGCGGGATATGGTGGGTAATCCGTTGAGAGTTATTATAAATAATTCCAAAAACAGCAATGTAACAAAAGCAAAATTGTAGCAACAAATATGAATTAATTTTAACAAAGCAAAAGTACAAAAACAGCAAAGTGGAAAAACAGCATTGTAGCAACAATCCTGAATTAATTTAAACAAAGCAAAAGTACAAAAACAGCAATGTAACAAGTCAAAATTGTAGCAACAAATATGAATTAATTTGAACAAAGCAAAAGTACAAAAACAAACAATGTAACAAAAACTACAAAAAATGTAACAAGACCACACAAACACCAAAAATTAAAATGTATATACAAATATATTTTATTTAATTTAATATTTATAGTTTATAAGATGTGTATTATATTTGTATATATTTAGATGATATGTATAAATGTAAAAACTATTAAAAGGCTTTTTTTTATTTAATTGAAGGGCTTTACTCAAAATACTATAGTCTGTAGTTATGGGTATTTTGTATGGTTAAGCGTAACCTGTATATAACAGAGTCCACTGGGATATCGTCACGTGTGGACTCTATATGGTATAGACAGATTGGTGTAGTGATCCACTGTAACCAATCTCGACGATGGTCCAAAAGGAGTAGTCCTGTATATAGTCCTATATTATGCAGCAGTGGAACAAAGGTGGTATTTTTTTCATATAATTTTTCCACCAGTTGTGGTAACAAGGTATCGTGGTCTTGTACTATCACTTAACCTAGTCCTATTTTTTTAAGGGTTTGCTCGAACATACTACGTGTTGGTGCCTCTTATTCATGCAGGCTCATTGGTACGGGATACGTAAACGTACCCCTGCAGTCAAACATACTAGTTGTATCCTATAACTTTAAACGAGCTATTTTTGTATAATTGTATATATATTTAATTTATTTAAACACCTTGCCTATGGGTTGCCAGGTGTGCTGGCACATCAGAATTACACGGATTTGTTTCACAGCAAGATCTTCTGAAATAGCGAAACTATACCAAATAATCTGTCGAGAATTCAATTGAATTGTTGTTTTTACGGCATGTACATTTGCAAAGTACCATAACTATAAACGAGCTCAAGGCCACTTTCATTTGCCATATAAAAATATTTTTTTTATTTTAATTAAAAAAAAAAAATAAGAGGATCATGTTAGTTAATTATCTAATCGCGTGCTCAATTTTATTTTAATAAATCAACAAAAAGTGATAAAAAAATGTTCTCATGCAGAGAACATAGAGCTATAAGAGGGTTGAACACGACGAATAGTCGGAAACAGTAAACCATAAATTCGCGGGTAAGTATTTCACCACTGGAAGTATTTGCTTTTATTTCTCGATTTACGCAATATTCGCAAGTCAACGTCAAATTGTCAATTAAAACACAGTAAATTGAAGCAGCTTACGGGCACGTACAGTGGTGAATTGCCTACCCCGATTTGACAGCGGCCACTTGCATTCGCTGCTGCACCTTCTTATTGTTCTTTGTCTTCTGTAAAATTAGCTTTTTGTCCCATAAGATAATTTCGCGCAAATTGTTCGATATGCTATCGTAATTAAACTTATACCTTACCAAAGAAACAGCTATTTTAGAAAATTTTATGTAAACAATGACAATATTATTGTTTAGACTGACATTTGTGGTATTGCTGTTAATTGTCAATAAATCACGCCACTAGCGATAACTAGACCTAGGGATAAATTAGGAGCTAAGCTGAGCCGTAGAATGAAATGGTTTTGCCGTTTACAGTTTTTAAGTAAAACTAATGTATATAGTTTATTTTAGTCGAAGCCGATGTACTAAAGTAGCCTTGAAATATATGCAGTTAAAATTTTTTTTTTATGGATTAAATTTAAAGTTTTCGTGTTTGGGTGAAATTCTTCGAAAACCGAAAAGCCTGTCGAAATTTAAACAACGATGAAGTTCTCACGATCCTGATCGCTCGCTTTACATCAATTAAGAATCGGATCCTGTTCTGCAAAAGATTCCGGTGTCCATATGGACGCTCATATACCTAGTTGGAAGTTTGGTAAAGAATTACTGTTATATACATTTGATTTTAAATCAAATTTTGAAAAGAAATAAATTTTTCTAAGTAATATTCTATTTACACACATATGTATATAAATATATAGAAACGCCAAGGGATCGCAGATCGCTCTCCACTTGGTATTTCCAAAGGAATGGGGCCTCCCTCTTCCTTTCCTTCCATAGGTGGGTTCGGACAAGAATACCTTCCGGACCAGAGCATCTTTTTCCATTCGCATTACTTGGCCAAGCCAACTTATCCGCTGGGTTTTAAATCGTTGGAATATGTCGATGCCTGCGTAGAGCTCACACAGCTCATCATTTAATCTTCTTTTGTAGAAGATCAAAAATTTCCACTAAAGATGATTACCGAAGTTAAATGAGACATGTTGGCAAAAAAGAAAAACTTTTGCGTTTTTCTTAGTATTTACAAGAAAATGTATACCTCGAGTTAGCATAGCTAGTAAGTAATTATAGTTTAATTTCTCTTTCTTTAAATGTTTTAACTTCGACAAAGTTAGTTTTGCCATATTCATGAAAAGAAAAAGTATCAAAAATCAATTTTATTGTTTCGTCGCCTAAATAATGCAAAGCTAAAGTTAAAACAAGTTAAAGTCCATACAACAACATAATTACTATGGTTGAAAATGAATTAAATAACTTGCACTGATGAACTGAAATCAATAAGTTTGTTACTATTATTATTAAAATACTGCTACTGTTTTTCTAACAAAATAGTAACAAATTGTTTTAGAGTAAAATCCTTAAATATTAGTTTAAAGTTTCATTTTCTTTGTAATTACATACCCTCTAGAACAGGGTTTCCCAACCTGTTTTTTGTAACGCTCTCCGTACTATTAACAATATTTGTATGCTTTCCGTCAATTTTTTCAATAAATACTTAAAAATGGTAGAGTGCAGAAAAGCCTGTTGAAAAAATAAGTTGAAGAAATAAGAACAAGTGCTCATAGCGCAAGAGAACGTCATTTCGAACTAATAGACAATCTTTTGACAGAAAATTTTGTCAATTTTAAAATATGAAAGTGTTCTTTGCCGGAGATCCAGCTTTCATTTCTAAAAATTATTCCTTATCTTCTGGTAAATATAACACATCGACAACAATTGGATTTCTTGTCTTGTAAATAACCGAATGTGCAAAGCGTTATTCTTGATGTATTGATGTCCTATGAATAACCATTTTTTAACGAAATTCGAAGCTGAATTAAATATATCTTCAGATGTAGTACCTGCTGTCAAAGATTGGGAGTAGATGAAGGTTGGAAGAAGAAAGTTTACGTTCTACAGAAATCCATAAAAAAAATTACAATTATTAGAAAAAAATTCCTTTGCATTCCTTTAATTATCACTCGTACGATACTATTGAAGTGAAGAGTTAAATGTTTGTAAGATTTCGTTTATATCATGGATCGAATAAATATTGGGAAATACAATACCAATTATGATTTCGAGATAACTAATAACAGTACAAAAAAACTACTTTCTCGAGTATTTCCGCTGAGAGAAAGCTTTGGGAAAAATTCATTTATCTGGCAGATATCGTTCAGCGTCGGCATTGAAACTAAAGGTCCTGCCAACTTGGAAAGTACAGAAGCAGCACACCACAAAATGGAGGAGAAGAACGACGTTAATCTCCGTGGAGATTGTGCTCAGAAAAAATTTGCTTATTAACTTACTTGTTTAATCCTTAAGGATCTAGCTGCTAAATTGCGCAAAGGATCAAAAATACTGAATTTAAGCACTGGATTCTTCATTTCTTGTCTCCGCAGCTCAAAAATTTCGTTTATTTCCTCCACAAGCTTATCAAACTGCCTCTTTATTTTGTCTTCGTGTTTGACTTCCTCCAACAAAAGCTTGTATAATTCTAAAGGTGGGGCAAAATCTAAAACATTAGCCTGAAATTTAAGATAAAACAAAACTATAGTGCAATTGTATCGGTCCAGAAAGCATGGAAAATGTAGAAAGTTTTTAACTTTATTATCAAAATTTTTCTACACGCAAAGACAAAATATGCATGTAAATTATTTTCTACACCTTCTACTTTTTCTATATACTATAATACCATGAAAAAAGTTTTATAAGTTACGAGAAGAATATTGGAAGCAATTCCTACAAACCAGATACCGGTTAGCAAAGTAGCTAAATACTTGGTTTCATTCATTTCTCGAACGGTGTAAAAAGTAGTAGCTAATTTTGTTCAGGCCGAGGATTTTAACCACATGGGTTTTCCAAATTTCCAGCCTTCAAAAATTTCTCTTTTGAAACCTGGCTAATGTTTTGGCTATCAAGTAGTTGAAAATATGCTTTGAAATGGTTTTGGTTTATCTAAACAGTGGTGAAAAATATTCGTTCAGTTGGTTATTATTTTGGCTAACATGTGGTGTAAATTATTATTGGTTACCGAAGTGGCTAACATGTGGTTGTTGTTGTTGTTGTTGTTAACAGTGCTTCGCCCTGCCCAATGGGCTCGATCACTCTAAATTGTCATCAGGCTCTTCTAACGGAAGTCCGAGGAAATGCGCAGTTTCCACAGGGTTGGACCAGAGTGATGTGGGTGTTAGAAGAGTGGGTTCAACTGAACAGGAAAAGAGATGTATGGTATCATGAGGGGTCATACCACATGCAGGGCATGTATTTGGTATGTCGGGGTTCAGTCTGCATAAGTAAGAGTTTAACCTATTACAATATCCAGAGCGAAGTTGTGCTAGTATGACTCTAGTCTCCCTCGGAAGTACACGCTCCTCTTCAGCCAATTCAGGTGGTTGAGTATTAATAACGGGATTCACCGGCCGAGATCTGAGGGATCTGTCTACCGACTCTGTGTGGAGGTCATTTAGAGCCCGTCTATGGTTCCGCAAATCAAACGGCAAAGAGATATGATGCCGGATCTCATCGTAATGCTTACGGAGATGTCTCCTTATGTCTCTGGGGGGCGGTGCTACATCCAAAAGATGTCGGTTTGGATGACTAGGTTTGTGACAGTTCAGAAGGAACTGTCTACTCAAGAGTTCCGCGTGCTCTTGAACATTGAGCAATTTTGCCTCTTGATGGAGGTGAGACTCAGATGACATAAGCAGGCATCCCGTAGCGGTTCTGATGGCGGTGTTTTGGCAGACTTGCAATTTCCTCCAATTGGTGTCAGAAAGGTTGGGCGACCATATAGGCGCAGCATAGTCAATAACCGGCCGGCCAATAGCCTTATATGTAGCAAGCAATGTTTCTTTGTCTTTTCCCCAAGTACTGCCGGCCAGTGACTTGAGGATCTTATTGCGGCTCTGTACCTTTGAGGCTATTGCGGTGGCATGACCAGCGAAGGTGAGGCCGTTGTCAAATGTCACGCCCAAGATTTTTGGGTGGTTGACAGTAGGTAGAGGTGCTCCATCTACGTGGACATTTAACTCTTGCCCCATCTGCGCATTCCATGTAGTAAACAGGGTCGCCGTAGATTTAGTCGGAGACAGGATCAGATCACGCTCGGTGAAGAAGCTGGAAAGGTCATGGAGGTAACTGTTGATTCTTATACAGAGTTCATCAATGGAGGGACCCTTGCCCGAGGCCATTATCGTGCAGTCGTCAGCGTAGGAAACAATGGAGACTCCCTCTGGTGGGGGGGAAGTCTCGAAATATAGAAATTAAACAAGAGGGGAGAGAGAACACCACCTTGGGGCACCCCTTGTTTTATTCTTCGTGGTCTAGATTTCTTGTTCCTAAATTTGACTGTTGCCTGTCGACCATTGAGGTAATTAGCGGTCCACCTCTTAAGGCCGGCAGGGAGCGGTGTCTCATCCAGGTCTCGGAGGAGAGTGGCGTGATTGACCGTGTCGAATGCATTTGACAGATCAAGTGCCACGAGAACCGTCCTATGGTTTGGTGGGTTTTGATTCAAACCGTTGTTAATCGGCGTTGTAATGGCGTTCAAAGCGGATGTCGTGCTGTGATTTTTACGAAAACCATGATGATCGGCCAATTTTAGATTTGTAACGAAGTAAGGAAGCAGAATGGACTCTAGTAATTTCACTACCGGCGAAAGGAGGGATATCGGACGATAAGACTCTCCTAGGTTCGCCGGCTTCCCTGGTTTTAATAGGGGAACTACAATCGCTTGTTTCCATATCTCAGGTATAACGAAGGTAGTTAGAGAGAGATTGAAGAGAGCCGCTAAATAATTCTGTCCTTCATGGCCAAGGTGTTTGATCATCTTCATGGCAATTCCGTCGGGTCCGATGGATTTTGAGGGTTTGGCCTTCATTATGGCTTCCTTAACCTCTGCGGCTGAGACGGCAATGGGCGCAGTAGAGTGTTTGTGTTTGCGCGCACGTCGGAAGGCTCTTCTCTTAGTCCTATCCGCAGGTGGATGCATTATAAACATGCGGCAAAAGGAGCTCGCGCATTTCCTGGCGTCCGATTTGACTCTGTCGCCGAAAGCAATGGCGACCTTGCCTTTGTGTTTGGTCGGATTGGATAGGGCCTTGACAGTCGACCATAGTTTGCCGACTCCGCCGGAGAGGTTGCATGTCTCAAGGTGTTGTTTCCACTTGGTCAGCTTGTGTTCGTTGACAATCCTACGGATTTCCGCATTGAGATCTTTTATTCTGGGATCTGCGGGATTGATAAGTCTCACTTGGTCACGTTCTCTTGCCATCGCCGCAGCTTCTGCCGGGAAATTCGGACGAATTTCTGGTATTCTGCCAGCAGGAATAAAGCGGCATGAGGCTGAATCGATGATCTTGCGAAACTCTCGTTCGCCTTTGCGTACGTCCGTTGGAGTGGGTAAGGCAGCGAAGGAGCGCTCTGTATATTCAGTAAAGCGGTCCCAGTCCGCTTTGGTGAAGTTGATGTATGTTATTTTATCAGTCGTTATGAAGTCGGTCGGTCGTTCAACAGAGAGTAAGATGGGTAGGTGGTCTGAAGCTAATGTAAGCATCGGTCGCCAGATGACAAAGTTAATAAGGCCCGCGCTCGTTATGGAGATGTCTGGCGAGCTGTGACAGTTACCTGCCACCCTGGTGGGGGCATCTCCATTGACTGTACAGAATGCTGAGTTATCTATTTGGTCTGCAATTGCCTGTCCTCTACTGTCTGCTGGCAAGTTGGAGTGCCAGAGATCGTGATGTGCGTTGAAGTCGCCTAGGATTAGGCGGTTATCGCCCCTTAGCAACGCACTAATGTCGGGATGATAATCTCTAGGACAACACGTGACAGGAGGAATATAGATGTTTATGATTTGCAGGTCGGCGTCTCCTGACCGGACTGCTATGCCTTGGCATTCTAAGGTAGAGTCCCTGGGGTCGACGTCAGGGGAAAATAGATTGTATTGTACAGAGTGATGTGTAATGAACGCAAGGCCACCCCCAAGACCGCTGGGACGGTCTTTACGATGTACATTATACCCATCACAAGTTCGTAAGTCCGATCTCGTGTTCAGTTTTGTCTCTTGTATCGCGGCGATTTTGATGTTGTGCGTCTTCATAAAGTCAGTTATCTCCGCGATCCTTCCACCTAATCGTTCAGCTGCAGAATTTTGAAGTGTGTAGGAGGGGAGGCGGGGGACATACTAGGCGTGAGGGACGGATGCGTTGGCCTAGGTGGAGGTAGGCTAAGGCCTAAACAATGTCGCAGTCTAGAGTTGACAGCGCCATGGCCGATGTTGTCTGGCGTGGAGGGCGGCTGCGTACTGCAACAGTGGCCTATGAACGAATCCGTCCAAAGGTTGCCGTTTGCGAGCCCAGAGCACATAAGGGTGTGACACAGGCCAAGGCAACTGTTGCACTTGACCGATGTCGCAGGCGTATACAATCTTTGCCGACAAACGGTGCACGTAGTGAAAGGTACTAGGAGGTGGTGTTCCTGACCCACGTGCAGACTGGAAGCAGGGGGGGGGGCATTAGGGGCAGAGACAGAGGGGACTGACGCTCGGCGATGCTCATATCTGACCTATTCCGGGGGGGATAGGAGTGTTGAGCGGCCGTGTGAGATGGAGAAGTGGCGTGCGTGAGCTACAGTCGGGAGTGGGTGAGGCAGGGATGGCAGCGGTGCTGCCAGTCGTGTAGACTGAGCCACTATTGTGACTATTGGGGGTAGTTAAAGGCGGTAAGGGAGTGCCAGAGCGGCGGCTATCGCGGGACGTCCTAGGACGTGTACAGCAAGGTGCCTCAAAAGTACTAAAGAAAGTACGGGGTCTGTGGATGGCAGGGTTAAGCCCTGAACATCCAGATTTATGTAACCATCTCTTACACTTGGCGCATTGTACCGAATACGACCGTTTAATATAAATTTTCTTCCAGCAAACGCAGCAGATCCAGTCTCTTGGTCCAGGGTTGGGTTCGACCCCAGCCCGTAACAAGAGACAATGGAGCAACCCAGCTGCAAGGGTTTGCTCCGAGGACGACAATTTAAGGGTGGGACGGGACAGATTGGACAGGGTTACACTGAAATAACAGCCCTTGGCCGGGTGGGAAAACCCGGGTCATTCCGGTGCGATAGAACCGGCTGTTGTGGGAATGCTAACATGTTAACATGTGGTTAATATTATTAGCTGAATTGGTTAATGAAATACCAGTTATACTGGTTATTGTCAAATGGACGATAGCTATCAATTTCGTCAATAAAATTTCACAACAGATGAATTTTATTATTTATTTCCATATATATTTTATTGAAGATATGTACAAAGTCTTAAATACATACATACAGTGAATGCTCTTATAAAAGCAAATGTATCACCAGTAACTGCAGAAGAAAGCTATCTTCCAGCGGATCAGACTTTCCAAGAAGCGCACCCGCTGGCTTTCTTACCGTTATATAGCTTTCTTCTGCAGTTACAGGTAAGGCGTGAACTTGAAACACGGCGTTCACAAGACGGGCGCTGACAAAGAAACTTACCAAAGGAGATACTATCTTTTTTCCTGTGAAGGCGAAAGGAAAAATATTCATCATTGTTTTATTAGTTTTTAATAATATTTCCATCATTACCACGTGCTTCTAGGTGTTTAATGAAACAAGATAGGCTTATCGCTTTCTGAGCTGCTCCTTGCAGCTTTCAATTCAAATAAAATTTCACGCCAAAAATTATTTATGGTAGCATCGCTTCAAGCAATTGTCTGTGGTAACTTTTGAATCAGCTTCTTCTAAGAAAATAAGAAAGCATTTCTAATAAAAATTAAATTTTTCAAACATTTTTTTCTCCCTTTTTTCGTTTTTCCAAAAAAAGCAAAAAATTATTTATAAAAACAGGCATTTCCAATATTTGGGACATTTTCAGCCAAACAATGCGCATGTATTGGTATTTTTGTGGAAAATGCGCCCTACCAACCATACGCAGATAAAAAAGTGGATAAAACATAGGTCGCGCTATCCACAAATGTAGATTAAAAAGTGGATAGTTTTGTATAGGCGGCGTGAATATATTATCCACTTTCCCCTTGTAGTGTCGTGTACGTGTGACTATTCATCGCCTTCGCACTCATTTAGAAACGCCGTAAGGAAAAACATATCAGCACTCCTTTAACTAAAAAATATCCCAAAACAAAGCGGGCTGTCAGGCAAAGCCTGCATACTTTTAGGCTTTACTAGGGTTGTCGTCCTGCCTACTGCTATATCCATAAAATATTTTTAAATACCCACAACATTTTCGAAAACTTCTTTACAATAATTTTATTCAACCAACTAGTTTATGCATATATTTTATAATATAACAAATCAAAACATAAGTAAACTGAAATGAAATAGTTTTTTTTTTAAATTAAATAGTTGCATAGGATTAAAGCTGCAACGCTGGAGTCAAACAGAGCTTTCTCTGATCGGTACCCCCATGCGTGAATTGTAGCCTCTATCCGGCTAAATTGTTTTATAGTTTTATATTTAATACTTCGTCGGTTTTTGCGGGCAATGAGATGTGGGTGTAATCGATAGAGTTTTTGAGCGTTTTTTGAATTCGGCGTTGCTTTTTGTCCCATTACTTTTTCAACACATCTCGATCCAAAAGACGAATACATAAAACTGAGCTGAATTGAACAGCTGAGGAATGTGCCGATGGAATTTTGCGAATGTATCATTAGCGTCTTTTATCCTGTACGCTTCGTTGACTTCAACAGAGGTTGCGAACTTAATTAGCGCCTTATGCAAGCTCTGCGTCATTCACTGAGCGCCAAGGGTACGCCAGAGCAAGGAACACCACATTATGCGACTGAACAGTAATCTGTAAAAATATAACTGTTGTTAGTATTATAAATTTTATTAAATAAAATTTAGTTTGTTGTTTTTATAATAGTACTTACCGCGATATTCAATTACACAAAACATTTTTTCCAAACAAATTTAATTAACAAGTAAGGAAGTCTAGGTTCGGGTGGAAGCGAACATTAAATACCCAGCTGTATAAAAGTGGTCGTGGTAAATTGGTAAATTGTTGTGAAGTTATGACCCATAGAGGTTTTAAACTTTTTCTACTTCCATGTGGGCAATCTTATAAATAAAAAATAATGTGTGCCTGTTTGTCTGGCGTCCAAAGTACTTAACCGATCTTTATGAAATTTTCACATATATAATGTTGGAAAAGTGGGCCGCGCCACACCATGTGGGCAATCTTATAAATAAAAGTGAATGTGTGTCTGTCACTGATTATAGTATAGACTATATATAATTTGGAAAAAGGGCGAGGCGCCACGCCCCCTTTCTATATACAATTTTAATCTTGTATAGGCGTCCAAGGTACTAAGCCGATCTTTATGACGAGATTCTTGGATTCACTGGTTACAGCACAGGCTATATATAATGTTGAAAAGCGTAGATAGTATACCTCGTTTCATGTTTCACAATTTTATTTAACACGGTTCTGAAGTTAATAATAGCTGAAATTTGACATTTTGTTCATTTATGTGTGGGAGGTATCACGCACATTTTCCAAAATTTAAAAAATAGCATAAATTGGATCTTCAGGTCATTGTAACTACGAAATTCTAGCATTCTATCTGCATCAGTGAAGGAGATATGGAATGTTCCGGTTTCCTACCTCTCTTTTAGAAAACTTTGGTCTAAAAGTGGGCGTGGTTTATTTATTTTCCGTCGGCATGTCTATAGTATACCTCGCGTCAAGTTTGGTAATTCTATCTTACACCGTTCTGAAGTTATTGCTTGACTTGCGTGGCACCGCCCAATTTACAACATTTTGCAAAAATCGTATAAAGAATAAGAAAATTGAGGTAACCGCTAAATTATATCGTTCTACCTGTGTCAGTCAATGAGATATGGGCTGTCTAGTATTTCCACCTCCTTTTCAGATAACTTTTATGAAAAAGTAAGCGTGGTCGAAAAGCGATTTCGCTTATTTTCTATGGGTGTATGTACCACAGCCATAGTATACCTCGTTATTCTAGCATAAACGGTTATGTAGTTATTAAGAGTCGAAGTTTCCTTGGCCAGAAATCAACCCGTGTACCAAATTTCATTCAAATACTTAAATTTTTACTCAAGTTATAGTGTCCACGGAACAATGGAACTATATATCTATCCCCATTATTTTGTAGCGTTACAAACCACTGTTATATGACCAAAACTATAAGACCCTGAGAGATAGTACACGCTAGGTACAAAAATAAGAGGTTCAGTATGTTTATTAAGTATCTAACCGCGTGCTCAATTTTATCTATAATATAAATGCGCAAGTTGGGAGGAAATTGTCCCACTTTATGGCTAAACTATACCAGCAGTATGGTAGCAGCGGTCGAACGCTCGAAGTCCATAGATTTTATGCCCAAAACAACGTCACATAATTTTGAATTGATTTCGTAGTGCAGGGTAACTCCCAAAAAATTTCTGTACATATAGGGTAACTGCTCTAGTTTCCGGACAGCGCTAGTGTCCGGACAGTATGTTAATGTTTTGGGATTAATAGGAAAATCACTAACAAATAGTCTAAAATAACAACACAAATGGAAATATTCGAGTACATATTTTCTGAGTGTACGTGGAAAATTTAAGTTAAATCAAATGCATAGTTTAAAAGTTACACGTAATTTTAGTCCCAGAAGTTTGAGCATGCTGCAAAATTTGCAGATTTTTGTAAAAAAAAAAGTTTAGAAAAGTAAGTGCCAAACAAGTATTTATTAACATATTACAATAAAAGCTAATAATATTTGTTTAAAATATAATAAACTTTCATTTTATAAATAAAAAAATTAATTTACTTAACTTTCTGGCCTAAATTATTACTGTCCGGATGCCAGAACCAAAATTTGAGATGATTTTCAGTTTCCAGCCCGTCCGGATACTGAAAAAAGGCGAAAATTACAAATTACTATTTCAATGCTCCTAAATGATAGTTTATTATATTATTTATGAACTACAAAAAAAAACATATTTTTCTTCTATACTTTCAGTCTTCGGACACGTTTCTTTCAAGAACAAATATTGCTGTCCGGATACTAATAAAATAAGTTTCAATGTCCGGACAGTTGGCATTTTGTACAAATTTTGGGACCTCCCCTTCTAGGTCAGCATATCATCCCTTCCTGCTCCATCTATGCCCTTTAGTTGTAATTTGCCAGCTTGTAGGATTTGTTTAACTTCGGATAAGCACAGTCTCTCTATGGCGCGATATACAACAGGTATATCATCATAAGCCTCCTAAGAGATTTTTTGCGCCAAGCTTCTCTTCCAATTTGTGGTGTGCCGATTTGAATTTTTCCCTACAAATTGGTGGGACCTACAGTTTTTTGCCGACTCCGAACGGCATCTACAAAGGAGACGAATTTTTGCTGAGAAGCCTGCCATAGCAGAAATACACTCGGAGAGTTTGCCAAACCACTGCCGAGGGGCGACCCCGTTTTGAAAAACTTTTTCAAATCACTTTTGATGTTACCTCTACCAGGGCTCGAACCATGGACTTCCGGTGTGGTAGGCCGGCAACACTACCTTCACACCACGGCGGCCGCCATGCACAGTACGTAGCACATTTTGAACAATCGGTGTAAATGTGTTTGGTACCACCTGTACCTTTACGCCAACCCTTCACATCTATTGTAGGTTCAACACCCATTTTGAAGCGAGAGCGTGACCATACAGTCTGTCGGCCTGGTGCAGGCTACGGCAACGAGGCATTGGACCTAGTTACCGTTGTTAAAACTGCTTTTGCCCACTAAGTCTACGGGTGCGATGTACACAATGGCATTTAATAATTCTGTCGGGGTGGATTTCAAACCTCCCATTATACTAATTACTGATTATGTGCGTACTCTCTCCAGTTTTAACAAACGGTTTTTTTTTTGAGTGTCTGGCCAATTGGCGATCTTATAGCTCCTAGAAACTAAGACTAGGTAGATCCGCATTTTGCATCCCACCCAAAGTCGGATGCCCAAACATGGTAAAAATCTACCAATTATGACAAATAAAACAGCAACTGCGTTAGCCGTAAGTTCGGCTGATCCCGAGCCACCGATCGAACAGTTGGTTTATGAGCAGTGTCCAAATCAGAGAGATGTCCATCCAGGGAGATGTGAATATGATAAAGGCGTATTTATTGTATTCAAAGTCCTTCTTTATGTTTCAGAAATACTTTGCAAAAATGGCGAATTTTGAATTTTCGCTGGTTACGTATATTCGAATTTCGAATTTTTTGTGGCGTTATGTTGGTACTCATGTCTCTCACTTATGCCGACAAGCTCGGCCATTTTGAATGTTCAGTTAATTGTTGACAGCTGCTTTGCTTGCACGTGTTTTGGATCGTCTTCGATTTTTACCTATTTTTTTACCAAAATTGCTCAATTGTGACCAAAAACAGCATCGCATGAACATTGCTAATGAGATGTTAAACTCTGTCCGCGACGACCCAAATTTGCTCCAGAGGGTCATAACTGGTGACGAATCGTGGGTTTATGGTTATGACGTGGAAACCAATGCTCAATCATCTCAATGGAAGCTGCCGCACGAACCAAGACCGAAAAAAGCGCCCCAAGTTCGGTCGAATGTGAAAGTTTTGCTGACAGTTTTCTTCGATTGCAGGGGCGTGGTGCATCATGAGTTCTTGCCACAGGGAAGAACGATCAATAAGGAATATTACCTGCAAGTTATGCGCAATTTGCGCGAAGCAATCCGCCAGAAACGCCCGGATTTGTGGAAGAACAAAAATTGGCTTTTGCACCACGATAACGCCCCTGCTCACGCATTGTTGCTTGTGCGCGACTTTTTGGCCAAAAACAACACACTAATGATGCCGCAGCCACCGTATTCCCCAGATCTAGCCCCCTGTGACTTTTTCTTGTTCCCTAAACTGAAGAGGCCCATGAAAGGACGACGTTACGCTTCTCTTGACGAGATAAAGACGGCATCGAAGGAGGAGCTGAACAAGATACAAAAAAATGATTTTTTGAAGTGCTTCGAAGATTGGAAAAACCGTTGGCACAAGTGTATAATATCTCATGGGGATTACTTTGAAGGGGACAAAATAGATATTCATGAATAAATAAATAATTTTTGAAAAAACACAAAATTCGCGATACTTTTTGAACACACCTCGTATATACAAATTTCATATAAATTTCTGGTGTCCGGAAACCAAAACCAAAGTGTCCGGAAACTAAATTTCACTGTCCGGAAACTAGAGCAATTCGAACTTTTTTGAGTTTTTAATTTAATAATATTATGAGCATTATGGCGGCCGCCGTGGTGTGAAGGTAGTGTTGCCGGTCTACCATACCGAAGGTCCATGGTTCGAGCCCTGGTACAGGTAACATCAAAAGTGATTTGAAAAAAAAAGTTTTTCAAAACGGGGTCGCCCCTCGGCAGTGGTTTGGCAAACTCTCCGAGTGTATTTCTGCCATGACAGGCTTCTCAGCAAAACATTCGTCTCCTTTGTAGATGCCGTTCGGAGTCGGCAAAAAACTGTAGGTCCTACCAATTTGTAGGGAAAATT